>JAHZMX010003113.1:3368-27198 GCA_027743895.1 Seira musarum
CTCAAATAAGCCATAACTGTAAGGAATCAAATGATTAAATAATTATTTTCTCTTGTTGATTGGGTCGGCTACACAAGCAATTCTTTAACCTAGAAAAAAGTCGAACAATTTTTTTTTTCTCAAAACTATATGCAATATACCTATGCAAACTATCTATTTAGATGATCTGAGGGAAATTTGTACTGCGTATAAGGCAAGGGTAGACGAGTTGGAAGGACTTAAATGGGACCTGGAGTATGAGACTCTCAGAAAAGAAGCTCAGGTGACAATTCTTCCCCAGAAAACATGCCTTCTCAAATTCTCTTTGAAAACCTCTTTGTCTTTCATTTTTTCTTTTCTGATTACGTTCCAAATATAAAAACTATGACTTTACTCGTGTCTCCTGCAAAGCCCTCTAAAGTTTTTTGACGTTATTTACAAGATTATGATGATGGTGAAGTGTTTCCCTTTCTTCCCAAAAAAATACTTTTTAAAATGAACCCACATACTTCAGTATAGAATTATCCTGCAAAAAAAAAACAAACCTCTGACCCTTGCAATTGCAGTTACGGCTCACCCGCTCGTAATACCGGTCGGTTGTGGACGCCGACCCTTTAATGGTTATAATTTTAGAAAATGCGTACCCTTTACTACTCATACGTGTTCCTCTCTACCTTAATGCTAATGATTTGACAAAATTTTTTGCAAAATGTTTTTTGCAATACCTTCGCTTGATGCATAAGATGTTTACCAACCACCACAGTCTTATTTGCTGTAGCTCCTATTGTTTTTTACAGAAATTATCACGTATTTTTTTGTTGAACCCATTTTTATTTAGAAAAATTTATCAAATTTCTGGTAATGGTAATCAAAATCATGAATGATAATTCTGCATGTAAGGCAAAACGGTTTTAGTACGTGCCAGGCCATCACACTTCCGGGGTAAAATGAGAAAACCTTAAGAACCAGCAGGAATTAGTGTGAAATTCCTAAAGAAATTTTTAAAAATCCCGACTTTTGTTATTATAATTTTATTTAAAAACCATTTTTTGTAAAACATTCGTCTTACCGTTGATATCTATGTGTAGCGGAGTTGCAGACGATTTGCCGGGAATTTCACGAGAAAATAGTGAGATTAGAAGGTGACAAATATGATCTCGAATGGCAGAGCAGGGTCAAAGATTACGAGGTAAATGAAACATCCAGATCTCGTTGAAAGACGAAAAAAGTCTAATCACTTCAACGTACATAATGTTTTGCAAATATTTTTCTAATTTATCGCAAAAAGAAATTTTTTTAATCAAAGTAATTTCGCAAAGTTTGAAATTTTTGTTTATGTCATGTCGCGTCAAGAAAAAAATAATTTTCCGAGCTACCAACTACCTAATAATCAATTTAAATATTATTTTCTTCCAAATTCTGTCTTTCTTTTTTGGAGTTTTATATGCGCTACTGCAAAGAAAAGAATTTAATATATTTTACTCAGCAAATCAACCAAGAATTAAGATTTTTTTGTTGCAACTCAACTAAGCTCTGACATTAGTCATTTGCGAATGAAAAATAAAGTCTTGGTGTTTTGGTGGTAGATTTTAATAAAAAAATTGTTAGACATTTTTGCAGGGAGCAACAGATCATGAAAAATAGAACGGTAAAGTATGATCTTTAACTTCACCTCTGTCATTTTATTCATGGAAGAAGACAATATGGATTCGTTAATTTATTATTAACTTGTAAGATAGTAAGATGAAGATCTTCCCTTTTACTATTCGCTGTTCTTCTATAATGCATTATTCATCTCTCTATTGAATACATTATATTTATGGTTGTTGTTGTTTAGAAGACGTAAAGGCGATTTGCCAACAGTATTATGACCGCCTGTATCTTTGCGAGTCACAGAAATGGGATTTGGAATATGAAGTTCGAAAAAGAGATTACGAGGTACAAAAAAAGAAAAATTTCAAAATACTACTTACAGTCCCTTTTACTATTATTAAATTATTATATAATTTTTCTGCTACTACTACTACTCTGTGAGCATTATTCATTCGTCGTCGTGTCATATAGACCTTTCATTTATATTTTACCCGTCCCAAAAAATGAATAATTTATATTTAGACAATGTCCTGTCATTTCATATTATAAAAATGCTCAGTACAAATTATTAGTTTGCAATTTTTAATTTGCAAAAGGATCTTAATTTTGTATCCCTCTAAAAATGCTGCTTAAAATACCTCTAAATAAAAGTATTTACTGCTACTTTAATGTAGGCATTTTCGGTAAAAACAGAATTCGCGATATTGGTGTTGGTGGTGGCAGTGGCAGTAGTGGAACACTTGCTCACAAAAAAATCCATTAAGTTTTTTCTCTACTTCAAAACAATATCAGTATGACTAATCATAATTACTACTATTGTTATTTTGAAGTTTATTTTTTGGCAGTACGCTCTGCAATGCAATGGATTTGATCACTGTCAAAACAAGCAAACTCAGATATTCACGGAACAAAAAAAAAATTTTTTGAGTGAATAAGACACAGCGTACATGATTACTACTGAAAAACCTTCTATGTGAAATAGACAACTCGCACAAATACAAAACGAGTATAAAATATCACTTTACCCTACTCCAAAAATTCAAAATTTGTTTATGATTTATTTCATTTTTATTTTTTGTTTAATGCTTTCACTCATTTCATTACATTTCTCCTTATACTTTCACCTTCGTATCCACTCTCAAATCAAATGAATGCCAGTATTGACATTCATTGTTCCAGAAACATACAGACAAGTCATGATGGAATCAAATATGACGGATTTCTGTAGGGGATATTTTTTTGTAAATTTATCCTGTTCCCATCATCATTTTTGTACTTTGTACAGTTTAAAGTTATTATACTGCTTTATCTAATATCAATACCACACACCAAAAAAAATAATAAAAATGTAGGCCTTCCATTGACGCATTTCTTTGTTTGCATTTAAGTATTGGTTGATCGTCCCAATTAAAATATAAATGTTGTCATCTATTTTTTTAATGATGAAAATGGATGATGATATCAACCAAACTAATGAAGAACGTCATCACTTTCGCCGATTTCTCGAAGAAATTAAGGGGGTCAGCTCTTTGATCTCATATTTTTTATAATTGTTGTGAACATATTAATCGTATTTTTTGTCAGTGTGTCCTC
The DNA here is from genome assembly GCA_027743895.1 of Seira musarum. Classification (NCBI taxonomy): domain Eukaryota; kingdom Metazoa; phylum Arthropoda; class Collembola; order Entomobryomorpha; family Entomobryidae; genus Seira; species Seira musarum. Next base: position 6,534 of record JAHZMX010003113.1, read on the forward strand.
CTAATTTTATTATTCATATCACACAAAATTCTTTCTTTTTCACTGTAACCAAAAAAGCCAAACCCAAAAACAATCCAATGAATACAAAATTTTTAAAAAAGTCACTTTTCAAATCGAATTTAGTAGTCTTCAGGATTCTAATGGGCTAGCCAAAAAATAATTAGAAACAGATTCGCTTGTGAAATATAACTGTTTGTCCGTAAGTCAAGCCGCAACAATTCGATACTACAATAGATCACGTTTGTAAGGCCTACATTTTTATTTTTATCGATGCACCGCCTGCCTGCCCACTTACACTGCATTGTAATTATTATGCAGTTTAACACACTCCGAGATGGTTTTTGAATGAAAGAAGCTCACAAAGCTCAAAATCATATTCCAAATCCAAAAACTACAAAAAAAGAAGAGATTAACGGATCTACAATATTGTTTCTTCCTCGATTCGAATAATAAGAAGAATTTATGAATATTTTAAGACTTTTCATCTGAAAATAAATTGTCTTTAATGGTATGTCATTTTTTCAATCTGAGCTCCCTGCAAAAAGCTAGCCTATTAGAACACGTGTCCTAATTGTACAAAACACACATAAAGTTATATTTTTATAAATATTTTTAAATAATACACTACCTTTCATTTTAACATTTTCCTTCCTCCACTCTATTGAGAGCACAATTCTTTTCGTAAATAATTAATTTTCATCTTACGGAGTAACAATAACTGACAAAAAATAGTTCAAATAAAATCAATTCGTTTAGAAATATATGACCTGATCCCCTATAATTCTTCATCATTTTTGAAGTTCCAATTTTTTATTTCTTAATTCTCAGAAAATCAATATGAATGTTTCTAATGTCAATAATTTAGCAGTATCTTCAAATCTTTCCCTTCCATCTTTCAAATTTCAAAATTCAAATTTTTTATTTAACTTCTTAGCCCATTAGTCTTGGGTTTGATCAAAATCAAACAAATGTTTCGAATGTCAATAATTTAGCAGTATCTTCAAATCTTTCCCTTCCATCTTTCAAATTTCAAAATTCAAATTTTTTATTTAACTTCTTAGCCCATTAGTCTTGGGTTTGATCAAAATCAAACGTTTTAGCGCACAAAAAGAATGCGTCAATCAATCACAATCTGTATTCTAATGTACAAAATGATATCTTTCGCTCAACTAATTAAGGCTAGGTGCACGATTAGTAAAAAATAAATTGTTTTAGGAAAAGTGGACACAAATAAAATCTTTGCTCGGCAAATCTAATGCATGCGCTAAGAAAACGCACTATAAAATCAAAAAGTAGTGTTTTGGAAAACTTATCGTAACCGTAAGTACTCGAAGTCGTCTCTTCTCCATTTTGTATATCATTCTGATTGGGGCAATCTAACCCAAACATAGCGTTACTTCAAGTATTTACGATTAAAATACAAAAATAAAACTTTTTTACGTGAAGAATAATGCCTTGTAAATGTAAAACTCTGAACCTGCACGTATCTTCGCAATGCACTGCATAAAGTAGAAAAATAAAGTATGTATATATAATTGTAATTAATATTAATATGACTTCATTAAAATCGTTTTCTAGTTTTTCGTCCAGAAATAAGTTAAACATTAAATCAACATTTTGTATGTATGTAAAATGTTCACTACTATCATAAATTGAATAAGAGATGTAGTTAGTAATGTCCACGTGACACGGCTTCTTAAACTGTAAATAAATGCTTCATTGCACATAATTATAATGTAGTTAATTAGTTTGTAATTGTAGATTAAACCGTTCCAAGAAAAGTAAAATGTTTCACGGTGGTTTGCGCACCAGTCAGGGGTGAAATGATTTGACGTATTTATGGGGATGATTTTTCAAGAATGAATATTATTTCATGAAATGAACTCATTAAATTAAATTTTTGTATTGATTTGTTCGAAACTGATCTAAGTACACTATTTCGAAATGAACCCTGATTGGGGCAACATGCAACACCGTTAAGGAAACTTCTTTTGCTTTTTACGAGCTTTATTGGTAGTTCAATGTAGAAGTATTTGTAGTGTAGTAGTAGTAGTCGCTGTAAGTACTTATTACTGGGATGAATTCCTTTATTTCCCAGATGCAAAAGTAACTAATGTATAAAATTATAATTATTAGAATATTTGAACTTTCGTAGTTGCAATTGCAATAAACTATCACGCATCTGTATTGGTTGGTAATGTACTTAATTTATCTCGTTTTCTTCAACTTAAATACGCTTGTACAAATTCGACTAACAAAGCTTGAAATCCTGAAAATGGATTGGCGGAACCGCTAGTAAGTATCTTTTTTAAAAATTTGATACCTTTGCTTTCAATGTTTCAATAACATATACCTGTAAATTCCACATTGAGATCATTCCTGATTTTAATTGTTTTGTGAGTTACGTTACAACCGTAATAATCAAATGGCTTTAAATAGTAGATTCAATGTAACAAAAGGCTTCTGAGAACCGTTTGAACTAGTGAATGACTTTCTCTAAAGCCAAATGTACAAGTTATGTGCCAAGTAAGATAAACTTTGGCCTGCAAAGTCGGAGGAAGAAAGTGAAAATGAGTTTTTTTTAAGTTTTAAGGCTGCCATTAAGTCTATTTTATAATTTATTAATAATGTGAGTATATATTTGCTTCTTGTTTCACTTTCTTCTTCAGACATTTACAGCTTGTAACGAGTCTAATAACCTGTGTCTTTTATCGGTTTCCTCGTGAAAGATAAGTGATGTTCTTAAATGTAATGCAATCTTTCCTCTTGACCATTTTCCATCTAGATCAACGAGCTCAATATCCAGGTCAATGACTTGAGAGGCAAATTGTAAGTCTTCCTGATAAAACTTTGTAATATTTTGTGCAATCTTAATCTAAACACTCGTTAAATTTTATCATTGACAGCGTCAAACCAACCTTGAAGAAGGTGTCCAAGTACGAGAACAAGTTTGCCAAGCTCCAGAAGAAGGCTGCCGAGTTCAACTTCCGCAACCAACTGAAACAAGTGAAGAAGAAGGAGTTCACCATGGACGAAGAGAAGGACAAAGGAGGGGAAGGAAAGCCTGACTGGTCTAAGGGAAAGAAGGAGGGTGGTGAAGCCGAAGCTGAAGCATAAAACCGAACCATTTCATTCTAGTTTTTATCATCTTCAGATTCTTAAACCACAAAGGCGCCTCCTTCTTTGTTTCAAACTCATAATTCTTAATGTTGTCTAATTAATTTATCCATTATTAGCTACGTTTTAAAAAATAATATTGTTAATAATTGAAATGAAAGAAAAATCCAAAATCATTTATGAAAAACAAGTTTTTATTTGGCATAAATGCTCTAGTAGATATGTCTTTTGAGGGAGGGAAATCTTTCATAAGAACTTTGCTTGAAAAAAAATAAGCACAAAAATATATATTCCTTTTCCTCCAACAAAGACTTCTAAATGGGCACCACAAAAACGTTTTCTTGCTTTTTACTAATTGATATAAAGGAGAACATTTACAATTAATTTCCAACGGTACGTATTTTTCTCAGTCGTCTACAGAAAAGTAACTCAATCACTTATTTTTAATAAGTTGTATAATTTTACTTCACTGGTGTCGTGAGAAAGGGAACCTCACAAACTGTGTATATTAATGTTAACTTGATAAATCAATTGTTTTCTTCTTTTTTGCTAGTTTTCAATTTGCAAAAAATACTATAAAATTTAGATTGAAATGAAGGTTTGGATTGGCTACAATGTGAAATGATGGTGTAAAAGTAATTCTTTTGTTCATTGCGTTGTGTACATAATATCTAAGTTTCGAATCACGATCAAGGAGAAAACAAACTCTCCAAAAAAAAACTATTATTATGAGATATATAACAGAGGAGAAAAAAGCAATAAAAAATAAAGCCGTAGATGATGATGATGGTCTGTAATAAAAAATGCTCTTGAAGTTGCTCTTCTCAATTCTCTGTGTATGCAAGGGGGAATAACATGCAATAAAAGTAATTGTAATTGATCGGATTTTACAAGAAAAAACTCTGTGGCGATAATACTGTCTGTAATTGTATTTTGATCCCAACGCGATTTTCATTTTGTTTTACTGTCTCATGATGTCCCTGTTCATTTGTCAACGGCACCTTTTGCAGTCTACGTACAAACCGTAGCCGTAATCTGAGACAGTGTGGCTAATTTGTTTTGTTGCTCCGTCGCCAATAAACATGATTGCGTTCCTTGACAACGGAAATGTTTTTTCTTTAATTTCTGAAGCCCAACTTAAATTCGACCTGCGTCAAACTTCCAGAGACCTTCCCAGTGACAGTTCTTGTTTGGATTTGCGAGTTACGAATTTGTTACATACTCTATGGGTCTTGAGCTGGTATATTTTAACTTTTTGCAGATCGCCAAATTGAACATGGATGTGAATGACATGCGTGGGAAATTGTAAGTTCTGATAACATAACTTTGGCCGAACATACTCATGTTTTAATGACTTAAATGATTTTAAAATTAAAAATAGTGTGAAACCCGAGCTGAAGAAGGTTGGCAAATATGCAGCGAAATTCGGTAAGCTTCTGAGAAAGGCCAACGAGTATGCGTTGAAGTTGCAGATGAAACAAAAGATGAATAAAAGCTAAAAATTGCACTTGGATCATATCATTACTATTATTGATTTTGCCTAACAGTTACTGAATGAAGTTGATTAAATATGTTGGAATGTTTAATTTAATAAATGACTTTAAATGATCACTGACCATTATGAAATATTACGCATAATGCATGGATATTAAGCATTAGACAAAAAATGAACAAGTTTTAAGCATTCATCATATAAGTACATAGTTTATTACAAAGGTCTCTAACCATTTAGTTACAGAAAACATAGCATTTTAAATTGATTATGTTCATCCGCTATAAATAAGTAAACGAGAAAATTCAAATACTGCACGAGTTGGATAATGCTTTATGATGTCAATATCTTTTCATCGCATACAAACGGATAACCACAACTCGACATCGTATCATCAAATCCATCGAAACTTTCTACCACCGGCTTTTTTCCTTCCTTCTGGTGTTTCCTTCCGGCTATATTTATTTTATCTGGTTTCATTGCAATTTAGATTTGGATGCTGATATTATAGCACTATAAATCCAAATGCCACGGATATATAAACTTGGATTGATTGCTTGGTGATGATGTTATTAAAAATGAATGTAGGTATACCTATTACACAACGCGTAATTGATTACAGAGAATTAGTACACGTATAAATATAGCTCTTATTGTTACATATTTTATACAATGTGAGGTCGCGTATAAAACATGAGATTGAAGTAGAAGACTAGTTTTTATGCTTTCACCAAACGAAAAAACGCTATCATCAGCATCAGCAGCACCACACAAACAAAGCAATTTAAATCATCTTGTGATATAAACGCGACATTAAAGAAAAAGTGGGAAAGGTAAAAGTTTGACCATTTATGGCTAAATTTTCATTAATGATGACGGAATGGAAGTGGAATCTAGGAAGAACATTTAACAACGATGTTCCCCAAATGACACTGAAGACGGGCGGCCAAATGGAATAAATCAAAATGACAAAAATATTTAAACTCAATCATCTAAATTACCTTCCGCAAATAAACCGTAAGGCAATAATATTAACCTTCAGCGCTAAACAGTTCTGTGGATTCTAATGACTTTTTTAGAGTAGCAGCTTTTGCCCTTATTTGAAAAATTATTTAAAACTACAATAATCTTACAATTTTTCCAAATTCACCAACAATCAAAACTGCCAAACATGTAAAACCTTTCCTTAAAAGGCATCATGAATTTTACCTGGTAAGTTAATTTTTGGATTATTTGTAATTTATATCACAACTAAAGGTATGCACCACTCCTCAACATGACATCTCATGTTGAAAGGTAAAGTAATATTAATCTAAAGCCTGGCCATATTATATAATAGCAATATATAATATTATTTTTTTGGAATTTGGACAATTTCACTAAATAATGTACCTTAGCTGTGCATCGTTTGTTACCCTTTCCATTTGTAATTTCCCGTATAGCACGCACTAAAAAATGTCTGTCTTCGTTGAAGTTATAGAACTTGTATCATTTTAAAAATAGGAACTAAGTAAGGTAGATGTACCTGATGTCCACTGTTCACATTGTCGATTTAAACAACGAACTAAATAGAGTGGCAACAATTACACAAAAATCATTTTGAAATCAAAAGTCTTCTATATATTACTCTATATTATTATATATAATGTATTGCAAGATAGGTTCACAAAAATTAGAGATTAAAAATTCTAATCTAGCCATATCGACTTTTCTGGCGTAGCGTGTGAAGAGCATCACATGAAGGTAGATTCATTTCACGAGCTTGGCGTTGCATGTCATCGTCTCCAAAATTTTTGGCTCGCCAAATCATGTGCTCCTGCAGAGCAAAGGAGTAAAAATGTCAAAAGCATTCCTTGAAATTGAAACACTCAATTGAAGATTCAATACAATGTTACGATTAACTCTACCTTGTAGTTTCTCTGTTTATAGCATTCATTGCGTAGATTGGTAATGTATTCTTCTTCAATAGCTGACTCCATTCGTCGAAGGTTTCCTTGAAAATCCGTTGCGAATGTTTCTTTAACATAATATGGCACGTCTAAGTCTGTTGTTGTTCTTTTGACGTTGTATCTGAGGTAAATGAGAAACAATTCATTATTAAATACAAACAACTTCACTGAGATAAGAAGATAAAGTAAACTTAAAGAGGTGAGGCCTTACTTTTGCGTTCTTGTCAGCGAATATGTCGGATCCGAAACAAAGAAGGACGATACAAGAGTTACCAAAATAAAGAAGAGAATAGGAAGAATTTGAAGGGCAACAGTCACATTATTCCCCTCAGTTTGACCTTGTCCCCCATCTTGTTGATTAGAATGATAATAGTAGCGTGTTCGTCGACCACCACTTGTCGTGTAAACTGTTCCGGATGGGAATCCTCCCCCGAAGAACATGTTGAATAGATCTTCAGCAGTCATTTCACTTTCAAACCCACGGGTGTAAGAGTACTGACTCTGTCTGTGTGAGGATGACGACGTTTGCGGCGAGTCTGCGCCATACAAATCGTACTGTTTTCTCTTTTCTGCATCACTCAAAATTGCAAACGCATTCCCAATCGCCTTGAAAGCTTCAGCAGCCCCAGGTGCCTTGTTTTTATCTGGATGAAACTGCAGAGCTAATTTACGATACGCTTTCTTTAAATCTGATTCAGTAGCGTCTTTTGAAACTCCGAGGATTTCATAATAATCTTTTGATAACTTTATCCTAAAGCAAAAAAAATGTACATCATTCCAATTAAGTTCAGTTTTGTAGTTCGTTATTTTTTTTAATTTGAATGTTTTTCACTAACTTTTTCACAGCTTCCACTTGCTCTTGTGTGAATTCAGGTCCACTTGCACTGGATTTAGTACCACTGGATCCAGCAGACGCAGACGGCTCACTATTCTTTCTTGGTTGCGGCTGAGGTACACTACTTCTTCGTCTAGCGGAACTTTCTCCGGAAGCTGTTGATTCTCCAAGTTTGCTCAGAAGTGAAAGAAGATCTTCAAAAATAAAATATCAAATGGATGAATTATTAGTATGCGAATAAACATGAATTGAATTTGATACATAGACAAAGATTTTCACTGTAACAGTTTAAGCTTACCCTTAGCCTTCTGTGTAGGGTACAACTTCTCTGCTTTTTTTAACAGTCGTTCCGCTTTACCCCTATCCCCGGCATTGAAGCTTTGTTCAGCTAGGTCTATACACCGATATGCTTCATCCTTGTTTCCTTCCATGATAAGGCTTGGACTTTGGAGATGGGCTCTTTGACCACGGAATAAGGTATTATTCGTAATAATTTATTATTAAGCCCAAATAACACCTATTTCCGTGAAAGTTTTATAGTTTTTTTTATTCTTAAAGCGATCTACTTTTCACGCACTACTACCCAAAAATATCTAGAATTTGGAACAACGATTGTAAAGTCTAAACACTTTAAAGGTAAAATTATTATTTCACGTATTAACATCACACGTTTAAAGGTTACAAATAAAACAACGATGAACGATTGATTTCTTAGATTTGGATCTCATGTTTCATGTTTCTTTCAAAAAGTGCTTGAATCATTGCATTGAATATGTATCAGTTGTCACGACGTTGATTTTTTTGCGAAGCCTGTAGCCAACAAAAGTGAATGACATTCCCGTCATCCCCTGTGCATCTCCATCTCTTCCTGCACGATTAATAAATCTCTTGACTCGAGACAGTAACGCTCCAGGAGTAAATCCAACTTTTAAAAGTTCGGAAGTATAATTTGCCTATTGTATTTGTGTTCCGGGTGATGATAGTATTTTCTCGTAATAATTCAGCTTTCACAATCAGTAGCTCCCAAACCACCTTTTATTCATTCGTGTCCAATCCACGAAGACTTAATAGTTTTATTCTGCTTTCACAAACCTTTGTACATCCGTACAATTTGCGATGGGACGTAGCAGCAGTAGAATGTGATACAGACGATTGGCCGAATCTATTTTTAGAACCAAACAAAAGAATACAAAAAATAGAGCCACTTTCTTTCACATCACAAAGCCTATCATTATTATTTATTATTAAATTAAAACGGTAAGTCATAGAGTGAGTTTTACTCTGACTTAGATCTGGAAAATAAGAAAAATATAAGAGCAGTTAAGCTGCTGATTCACGAAAAATCTTCCAAATCTTTTATTCTTAAAAAAGAATTAAAATATATTATGAACTCACCTCTTTTATAGCTTGAGCACCTTCACATACATACATACATACATACTTAAGATTAGATACCTAATTAAATTGAATTGTAATTTTTGAAAAACAAATTCGAAGTACCTCACTTTAATTTAAATCAGCTGACTCAAACCGACCGAATCTATTCTTTTTCTCTGACTCTGGATAAGTGTTAATTAACGCCACCCGACTCGATCGATTAATCCTTTACATGATATTTACTTCATGGCCAACTATTATATTTTAACTTTTAACATCTGCCATTTAACTTAACATTGCATGAATGAAATACGAAGCAATATTGCTTACTTGCTGAATCTGTAATTCTAAATATCATCATTTTTTTATTGATTTCCTCATGGCTCATAAGTACACGTAAGTACAGTACAGCACAGATCTAAAAGCCTGTTGGCCGTAGGAGAACTCAGCCTTGCGATCGCGAAGAAGAGGAAATGGAAATGCAATCAGGCCAAACAACTAATCTACTAGCCGAGCCCGAGCCACAAGCGAGTGTACATTTTACTTGACGATATTTACAAGACCCATACATAAGCAAGCATTAAACTACCTACAACTAAAACCTTAACAAGCTACTGCCTATGGTCTAGTCTGACTTTCGCTTCATCTGCGAACAACGTAACGTGTGTATGACTATGACTTGACTATAAAGCAAACGTAATTGGTCAGGACTTTTTAAATTAATTGCATACGTGTTATTCACGTTCCAGTACCACTCCAACATTCTAAACTTATCTTTTTTTCCCATCATCTTTCCATTAAAATATTACTCCTTATTCGAACACAGCCCTTTATGTAATCTCTTTTTTATCATCATCCGTAAAGTTCCAATGTTCCAAAGACCCTTTTCTCGGGATTTGTAAATAAGTTCATAACACCTGAATCTGAAGATTTAATCCTTGAAGTTGTCAATGAATGATAATCTAACATTTTCCCTGCGATGTACAAAAACATGATCATAATCAAAATAATGTATTTTTGATGAAATAATATGATAAAGGTTACATGAAACGAAGAAGGAGCGTGGCAAATAGACAAGCTTGTTGGTCTATTTTACAATGTCCATTCCATGAACATAACATAACTTTAGCTAAAGCTTGGCGAGGGAATTACGAAGAGAATATTCCAGGAGCATCTGTAAAGTATTTGTTCACTCCATTTCATCATCATTCTCTCATTCTCTCTACCTAATCTTTTGAGTCATTTTCATGAGAGAAATGAGAATTTTAGAAACATAGATTTACAGACTGGCAGACAGGAGAGAACACAAAAAACAAAAACAACGGATGATCCGATCCGACCAGACTAAAACCAGTCAGGCTTCCCTTGTCTGTTTGTAGTTTGTACGGCTGACCTTGATTTGATTTACGTGGTGGATATTTTGTTAATTTTAAAAAATGATCATGATTCGTGATCATGATCATTGATCAAATATCAGGTGAAAGACGCCGATTGCCAGGTCACGCTTAGAAAACGCTGGCAATGGAATTGGTGAAAGTGAATTTGGGGACTCGTAATTGTAAATACCTTTCCAGTGCCTCAAAATTAAGCTTCCTAATCTGTCGAGTGGCAATGATTCTTTGATAGAATTTGTCTGTTGAGAATACATAGTAGCAAAAAAAGAATTTTATAATCAGTTTCTATCTATCGTGATCATTTCATTTCTACAAAAACGCTCATTTAAAGATTCAAAAGCGGTAAGGTATTTATTAAGTCATTCATAATCATAAAATGTGTAAATATATGTCATGCGTCGTATTCGTATTTGTCGTAATAATATCTATCTCGTGTTATGCACGTACAGATTTTATGTGAAAGTATTTTTGGGGTAACTTGGCTTCGCATTTCCTGAAATCCGATCTTCTGGTACCGGCCGACCTGGGAGTCAATTAAGAGGAGACTAGACTAGGGTATGAAAATAATAGCAAATACCTAGCCGTCATAGATACGTTAGATGATTGGGTTCTGAGTTCCAAACAAAATTAAACTTTGACTTTAGTCACTCTTCATCAGTCGTGTGGACAAAGTCCCCCTCCTCAAGTTACATGATTGGCTGAACGGATTATGTAATTGTGCACATCATTCTTTTATTTCAGTAATATCTTGGCTGATGAGGCGATCCGTGGAGGCGAAGAGTCAACTTCAACTTTACTCCAGTCAAATCAAACGCAACCCAGCCTTCCATTCCCTTTAAAAAAAACGTTGAAATGTCTTTGGAATAAAAGGATTTTCGTAATCAAAAAGAAGAGCTGAGAAACAGAAGTACATTTCAACTTGACGAATGAATGGACCAATGGAATATAGAGACACAGTTGAAGCGATGGACGTTACGGAGAATCATATTTCAAACAATCTATCTTCAGTGGAGAGTGAGTCCGAGGATGTGTCTTTGTCTGGGGAAATGAAGCACATCATAGGTTGGGGAAGTACGTTAAATGGAGAGCTTGGCCTTGGTGGGATCGAGGAGGAGTTTAAAGATAATCCAACCAAGGTTAATTTTATTCGCAAAATCAAATCCGTGGCTTGTGGTGAATCCCATACGATTTTTGTTTTACACGATGGAACGCTTTGGAGTTGTGGATGCAATGACCACGGTCAGCTTGGACACGATAAATGCCGGACAAGGCCAGAAAAAGTGGAGGATTTAACTGATCGACATATCGTTGCCGTGAGTGCAGGATATGCTCATAACTTGGCAATCGATAGTTGGGGAACTCTCTACAGTTGGGGAAGTGATAGTCACGGACAATTGGGCCAGCAACTTGAGCCTGGTGACGACAAGCTAATAAATAGGCCGAAAACTGTCAAGTCGATGGCGACAAAAGTTGTGGTTCAGGTGGCTGCGGGTTTCTTTCATTCTGTGGTGCTAACCAATACTGGTGAAATATATACCTGCGGATCCAACAGTCACGGTCAGCTTGGTCTGGGGTATGCTAATGGTCCGAATCAAACTAAATTTTGTCTGGTAGAACTGTTGGTTGGACTTCCTACCATTCTCGTGACTTCCGGTGGCTTTCATTCCTTTGCTTTAAGTGTATCTGGTTCTGTGTTCGGATGGGGAAAGAATAATTCAGGTCAGCTTGGCGTTGGTGATACAGACGACAAGTGTCAACCCACTCAACTTACTACGCTGAGGTCACTAGGTGTGCGCTACATAACGGCGGGAGCAGATCACACAGCATTTCTAACTCAAGATGGAGGCCTGTTTTCCGCTGGACATGGGGCTTATGGTCAGCTAGGCCATGGTTCTTTGTCAAACGAGGTCCTTCCCAGAAAAATTCTCGAATTTGGAAAAGTTGTTACGCAGGTGGCTTGTGGAAGGTGCCATACTTTATGCTGGACAAATGATAAACTTTACGCTTTCGGACTAAACTCTAGTGGCCAATTAGGCTTTCCTGGGGGCTACAAAAATACTCCGAATCATGTCAAATCATTACAATGTATCGTGAGTAGTATATACGCTGGGGGAGATCACAGTATCGTGTTAGTAGAACCGTTGGAAGCGGAAGCGTTTGAATCTGAGATGCCGAACGTTGTACCTACTGTGAGCGTAGATTATAGAGAGTACACTTGCGATAAGGAAATCCTTACGGTCACAGAAGATTTTATCTCTCAAATGTGCTCAGCCCCTGAACCAGTGGATCAAGATATTATGAGAATGGTATAGAATTTCTTTTAAACTGTGTTCAACTTGGAAATCAATTGTTGCGTAAATGAAGATGACATTTTTTTATTATGGTTTCTTCTCTTTTTAGACTGAAGCACTATTTGCAGCACCCGCCTGTTGGAATGCTTCCTTCCTTCTTCCGAATAAGCAACATATTCCTTGCACGTGGAAAAATATAGGAGTGGATCTTAATCTTGCAGAGTTTATCCTCTCAAAAATGACTAACATTAAGGCTGAGGGTCTTCGAGATACGATTGAGGAGCATCTTTACTTGGACATGCTTCCAAAGTTGCCTCATCAATTAAAACACGTGGAAATCTTGAGGGTATACGTGTTACTACCCCTGATTCCAAACTTTTACATGGGTCCAAGAGGAAACTCTCCTAATTTGCTGCCTATAATTTATGCTGATCGTCTTCAGTCGTTGAATCCTCAACTAGTAAGTGTTGTTACGCGATGGATATACCATTCTCCAAAAGAGCATCTTGTCCGGATAATATCCGTATACAAAAAGACAGTCATTTCCGTCCTTGAAAACTCAAATCAAACCCAGTCTCAGGTGAGTCATTTGGCGAAGCTTGTATTAAGTGAACTAAAAGACATCGTCAGTAATAATGAACATTTAAAATTCAAAATCTGTTTATTGTTTTCCAATTTATAGAGAGATAATGGCCTTCGTATTTGCCTGAACTTCTTGTCACTTTTGAATAATATGAACAAGAGCCAGATGCGCATCTCTTATCACACATTTGCGATACCTCAACTTCCATCTAAGGTTAGCATTTATTTTGAACATTTGAATTTTAAATAAAGCTTTTTAAAAGTTGCGACTATATGAAAAAGTCGAAACAAGTATGTAAACAATTGCGATGTTACATTGCAGGTCGATATTCGTATGGATTACTTTCATTGGCTCAATCGAAGCAAGACTCCGCCTCAGCAACGTCCAGTTCATTTCTGTGATTTCCCTTTTGTTTATGACGCTCAAGCCAAAACTCTGTTATTACAGACCGATCAGCTTCTCCAAATGCAAAATGCAATGAACAAAGCTCAGACACAGCTTCTAGGTTTGTTCCTCTTCTCGCAACTTGTAGATCCTAATGAAGTTCAGTATTTGACTTTAACCGTGTCACGAGATAACATTGTCCAAGACGTAATGAATCAAATTGTCCAGCTAAACACCCACGACCTAAAGAAGCCGTTAAAAGTGAAGTTCATTGGAGAGGAAGCAGAAGACGCTGGAGGAGTGAAAAAGGAATTCTTCTTGTTACTTATAAGGGAAATCTTAGATCCAAAGTACGGAATGTTCAAACATTACGATGAATCCAGGTTAATTTGGTTCAACGAGTGCTCGTTTGAGGAGGACGTGATGTACTTCTTGATAGGATTGCTTTGCGGCTTAGCAATATACAACTTCATCATAATCAATATCCCTTTTCCACTGGCATTATATAAGAAGTTGCTTAACGAGAAAATTGAACTTAATGACTTGAAAGAGTTATCGCCATCCGAAGGACGATCCCTGGAACAAATTATGGAATACTCGTACGTATCTTTCTTTCTCTTTCTACTCCTTTTTATATGCTTCTCATCTAATTCTTTCTCTTTATTTCTGTAAATGGTTATAGTGACCCTGACTTTGAATCCACATTCGCGTTAACGTTTGAACTAACTCGGGAAGAATTTGGTGCTGTCAAATCAGTTCCACTAAAACCAAACGGTGGAAATATTCCGGTGACTTTGGAAAATAGAAGTGAGTTCGTCGATCTTTACGTGTCCTACGTGTTCAACTTGTCTGTTAACAAGCAATTCGATGCCTTTAAGAAAGGATTTGAGCGCGTTTGTGGAAGCACAGTTTTTCAATTGTTTCACGCGCAAGAGCTTCAAGCTATGGTACTTAAAATAATTCGAGTATCTTCTTTTTTTCGTTACTGTAATCAATTTTTAGAAAATTTGATTGAGTGTTCTGTTATGATCATAACAGGTAACTGGAAACGAGGATTACGATTGGGGTGAGCTGGAGAGGAATTGTACGTACAAAGGAGGATATACTGTACACGACCCAACGATAAAACTATTCTGGGAAGTTTTCCATAGTCTTACGCTAGATGAGAAGAAACAATTCCTCCTTTTTCTAACAGGAAGTGATAGAATCCCCATTCTCGGAATGAAAACACTTAAAATGTGTATTCAACCGACAGCAGATGAAAGATTTTTACCTGTTGGTAAGTTGATGCTTTAATGATGATAAAATTATAAATTGAATATAAAGTACATCGTAACTGTATGTATCAATATTCATGAGAACTATTTTTTCATTTCCAGCGCATACTTGTTTTAATCTCTTGGATCTTCCGAGATATCAGACGAGGGAAAGGCTGAGATATAAGTTGCTCCAAGCCATCCAACAAAACCAAGGGTTTTCACTAGTCTGATTTTCACTCATTTTTTATGATTTCAAATCAAAGAAAAGGAGAAAACAAAATTAAAATATACCAAGCTAAATTTAATTCTACAATTTTCGTGGAAGTTTAATGCAAATTGATGTGCATTGTTCAAGTGAGTTAAAATTTAATTACATATTGTTCTTTCCTGTTGCCGAATTCAGTTTACTTGATACAGCATTTTGTTATGTCAAATGTGTAATCATGAACAACTTCAATCTTTCTTACCTCTTCTATTCATTTTCAGTCTTTTTATGTTATGTGAGTTATGTCGATGTAATTGTTATTATTATCCCAAGTACCTGCTAGGCTTACTTCTTACTCTGACTACAAATAATTAATTTCCTGTTTCATTCTTGGGGTGTATTAGAAAGTAATTGTTTTGAACTTGAGGTGCTTACAAGTATTTCAAGCTTTTAGTTTAAAATGAATTTAATTTAATTAACATACTCATTATACAAAATACCTATGAAATCTGATATGATTGATGAAATGCATTATCCAAGTTGCCTTAAATGGGAGAAAAATCTCTCGATTTCTTAAAGGAAGTCAATGAGCTGAGCTGGTTTATAATCTATGCAAGGTTTGCATTGGTTTACGATTGTGAATATTGCGATCTCGCAATATACCTGCCTTATAAACTTATAACTTTGAATATGCCTATAACCTGTCGTCAGAATTACATTAATATTTATTAATACATTATAATAGAAATACATTTATGATGTTATAATTCAGTTATACAATATATCACATTGCGAGGGATATTATGATGAATTAGCTTTAAGCAAACAAAAAGACTTGAATACTTTATAAATTGCCCCAATACCTAAGTATGAATGTTATGTGTTGCAAGTTACACTTAACAGGAACACTTAAAAAATGTAACATTTTGGCAATAAATCAAAAACGTTTCTAGTTCAACTTTCTCTGTAAATTGTGTTGATTATAGCATTTCATGCTTGTTACTTACGATTCATGACATGATGACATCATGGCAATATCTGCTAAGGTGATTTTATAAATACGTCTAGGTCAACTTGTATGCAAATAAGTGTCATTCCTTTTTCAAATCAATTTCCATCCATTCATCCTCCCTCTCTGCAATTGATTTGGCTGAAGTATTTTCATTGTGCTTTATGATACTTTATTTATGAATCATTATTAAATAACATAGCAAACAAAACAGCACACACTCTAGATTCGAAAAACATAACCACTATGGGTCTTTTATTGAATAAAATAATGTCCAACAAAAGATAAAACTTCTAGTGAAAACAAAAGATAAAACGTATAATTGTTAGCTAAATAACGAATCTTATTTTTTACGATTCAATTTTTGCTTAAATTTTCGTTCTGATTTTGATCCGCCACCAACAGGACCTGGTTTCCCTTTCCCTTTATTAGTGGATTCCTGTTTTCCTTTCTTACTGAATGACTTTGGCTGATATCTGAACTGTCGGGCGCTGTTGACATTTGTGATTTCATTATCGAAATGGGATCGTTTCTTGGACTTTTTCCCTCCGTCACCAACCCCATTAAGAGATTTAACCTTTTCATTTTGTACACCCTTTACTCCTTTTCTTTTCCGTTTCGCTTGTCTAGCCTGGAAATCCACAATCTTCTTCAGCTTTTTATCCTCCTCAGCTTCTTTCAATGCCTGACGTTGTTGCGCAGGGGCGCGGCCATTCTTAAGCTTCTCATTAACAGCTTTTCTTTCCTTTGTCGTTTGGAACCACACACGACCATTCTCCCCATGTACTGGGGCCGCATTTCCTTTACCTTTTCTTTTCCTTTTCTTGCCATTGGACTTTGCGTCGTTTACCAACTTTAGAGCTTTGTTTGCTTCGATTTCTGCTTTCGCCAAGGATTTTTCAGCCTTTTCCTCTTGCATCACCGTTTCAATTTCCTTCTCAAGATTCGCTAACCTATCCAAGACGGAGAACGGCTTCCTGAGACTGGACATCTAAACCGCCAACGGCGAGTCCAATCTTTAAAACAAAATATAATAACATTATTATCTCGATTTCCCACGCAATTATGATGTCTCAAATAAATTAAAGATTTAGCTTTCATTTTATTTACCTGTATATCTGAGGAAAATGATGAAAGGTTCTTCGTAACGGTGTATACCTGTACGCCTAACTCTCGTGTGGGAACAAGACATAACACCCTCGTGATAGAAGTGGAGCGAGGCTATATACGCAAGAATTTAGGTAAAAAATTTATATAGGTCAAGATGCCCAATGACATGCATTCCCAAGTTCACCAGTGAAAGTTTTAGTTTACCTTGTAAAGTAGCCTTTCCAGGACTGGAAGCATGTACGCCGCTGTTTTTCCTGTGCCCGTAGCAGCGCAACCACAAATATCACGTCCAGTTAAAGCAATTGGAATCGCAGCAGCTTGAATAGGCGTGGGATGAATAAATCCCAAAGAAGTGATAGCTTTCAAGAGTGGTCTGGACAGGTTCATTTGCTGGAAGGTCATATTAGTTTCGAAGGAAAAATTTGGATCATCCTCTAGCCTTGCTACTTCCTGCTCCACCTCTTCATCACTCATCTCTCCATTTCGTTTTTCTTTACCCTTCCCTTTTCGTTTCGAGTTTCCCTTTAAAACAATCTGATCCTGTTGAAGTTCATCATCTGATAGTTCGATATCATCATCCTCAGTTATCTCAGACACTTTCTTCTTGCCCCTTTTCTTACTCGACATGGATAGAGCTTCATTGTCCGATTCGACCACATCCGAGTCTTCAGATTCTAGATGATTCCTCCGAATCCGTCTCCTCCTTGATTTCTTCAATTAAACTTTCGTCCTCGTCGTCTCCATTCACTGAGTCTTTATTCTTTACTTTCCTTATCTTCTCGTCTAAACTCGTGGGCGCAGTCATTTTGCCTTTTTTCTTCTTTGCTTCTTTAGACTTCGATTTTAATGAAATAGACGTGATTTTCTCGCTCCATACGTCCTTCACGTAATGTCCAAAGTCAAATCCGGGGTCAAATCCGCTGGTCTTTGCTGTTTTGATGCGCTTCCGTGTCGGCTGAAACTGATCGTTAAAATATAAACGTTTTAAGTATTAAAGTTACCTTTACGTACCTCATTTTTCTCTTTCAGTTACAGTGCAGTGTTTGTCTTACCTCATCATCAGACGCTGAATCCTCCGATAAGTCCTGCGGGTTATCATCATCATCTATTGTCTTTATTAGGTCCATTATTTCCGAACAACGCAATTACTAACGAGTTAAGAATAAAAAAAATATGCATCAATTCCACTATTTCATATTGAAGATATCACATTATCCCTAAAAACGTGTGGATCTCGTGTATTTATTGTGGTGCATTTATTGCAGTAAGCAAAGATGCATGATAGGAATAGCTTCCCGCAAAAGAACTTGGGGTGACTTGCTTGTTCTTCAGGATAATCTACGAACAAAGGCTAAAGTGGATCGACCACCACAAGTCATCATCAATTAGCTTCGCTTCGCTCACCATCACCGACACAAATTCCCATCCCATTTACAACAATAATATCATGTTCACGAAACCACTGTAAACTTTGCACTGGTCTGTTTTCAATTAAAAGAAATCACAAGAAAAATTGCAACGTGATTACTGCAATTACAATGACATTATGCGAGTGTGCTTGTCAATTGTGACATTTTTATGCTTGTCTTAGAACTCACGTAAACTAGTGAAGAAATGATTATTTAGGATAATATGTATATACGAATAAGCGTTCGATTAAATTGTAATTTTTTTAAATATCATATCATATTTAGTAAAATATTTACTTATTTTGCATTTGAATCATGAAGTTTCTAACGAAGTGATGCTGACTGGGGCATACCGACATGAAGTGTCATTTTATTGATAAATATTTTAGAATTTCGATGAATAGTCCAATTACGAAAATATTTCCACGGTTTAATTACTCTGATCAATGATCACATTGATCACTGATCTACATATAAATCAAATATGAAATGAAATAATAATTCCAATATCGTATGTGAACAGTAGTAAGTTAAAAGTTATGCGTTTAATGGAGTCCAACATGCTATACCTTTTAAACAATTTTTAAAGTTTTAAACAAAAGAATGTTTTGTGCCATGTACAATATTTGATTGCAAAAATGCGTAAATTATAGTTGTAGTTTGAGAAGGAATTCTGTTTATTACTTAACATCGATGACTTGACCCTCCAAGGTGAAAGGCATAACATAATGAATCCTTCAAGAATTTTCATCTTCATGGGAAACCAAGTTTATTGTTCTGTGGTGGTGATGCTGGGGAATGGTGTTGGAGGATGGATGGTGTGACTTTATCTGTATGATAATTTTTTCTGTAATTTGTTATTTCTTAGTTCACACAAGAACAAAAGTAAAATTATATGATCGGATGTTTCTAGATTTTACTGTCTAAAGCTGACCTTTTGTATATAAAGCCATCATCTCCTCTGTTCTGATTCAGTTTACTCCCAACCGTCTAACCGAAGCAATCTTGGAAACTTGCAATCTTCCATTGGAGAAGTGCAAAACTTCAAAAGTTAAAATGGCTCGTCTTATTGTAAGTTTTTCAATCAGTTCATTGTGATCTTGTTCGCAATTTGTGTCATTTTGACGGTTTCTGGAAGTTATTGTTGCACATTGCCCCGATTTACATCGACCAGGACTGAAGTCATAATAAGTTTATTAACTGTGTTGCATTTATTTTTTAGACTGTTATCGCTCTTTTTGCGTGTATCGCAATTGCGATCGCTGCTGAGGTCGCCAAAGAGGAGAAGAAGGAAGACCTCCAGACAGCTGCTGGTCACTTCTTCCCATACGCTTACGGTTATCCGTTCTACAAAGGATTTTATGGATTCTACCCACATTTCGGACATTTTGGTCATTTTGGCCACTTCTACGGATAATTATTTTTTTAAGTATCGCCACCTGCCTTCTATCTTATTCCATTTATGTTCAAAATCTCGGTTAACAATTCACAAACGCTCATGTCAATAATTATTTCTAAATTATCTTATTGGTCTCAAAAACATGTCATTCTAATTGATTTGAATGTGTTCGTAACTAAAACAAGGATGGTCAAAGACAGATGAAAATCTAAATATCTGGTACAAAAGCTAAATTGTTGAAATGATTGAACGAAATAAAAATTATTGGCTTGATCAATCTCAAATAAAAGGAACAAAATGAAGATTTCCATTTCGCATTGTATTTATCTCGCATTTTGCCCCAAAACCCTTCAGACCTACTTTTCTTTTAATATTCTGTCTGACTGACTTGAAAACTCAAATTCGACTTACCTAATCTGGTTGAATCTATAAGGCCCAGTCTAACCAACTGATTTTTGGAGCTTTAATGGGACTGAGGAAAATCAATAATCCTTATTTTGTAGAAAATACCTCATCTCCGGATCTCAATAAGAAGGATTCTCAGGAGAATCGACCTGGGGCACCATGCGACAATTTTTCAGCGATTTCTCTCCTAAATATCAGGCTATGGGCGCTTGAAAGAATTTTAGGTTGAAATGTGTTCATGTGTTGACCTAACAAGTTTTTAACAGTATTAACTTTGCGATGTTAATAATTTCGATTGTACTTAATTAACTTCATTGAAGTACGCAGCAGTTTTATTCACTTTCATGTTTAGGTACAATGCAATTTTGGTAATTACTAGCTGCCGGTATTTGCTTTTTCTTCAATAAATCACAATAAAATTGCATTAAATTATTAGTTCACAATAAG
>JAHZMX010003116.1:0-18181 GCA_027743895.1 Seira musarum
CTAATAATAGTAATAGCAGACACAACAAAGCAAAAAACGAAATTGGACGGTGGTGGAGGGATGGACAGGAAGAAGGGTTGACTCTTGCCGTAAACGGAGAGGGAAAACTTGGGACAAAATACAGTCGAAACTTTTTATGCTTGCTGGTGCGTAATGCGTGCGAGACATGAACAACTTTACTTATTGTTATGTCCATTTCTAGTGTTTTCCAAAGTATTTTTCTATATTATTTGCTACTATCATATTGTCATGAATTGCAGTGAGGGGAAAAGATAAATTTATCAGTACTTATCATCATTAATTTTGCTTGATCTTAAGGACATTTAAGTGACGGTAACATAGAAAACGGACGATAAGTACTAGGTTTAATAAACATTGCGTACAAAGAACATTATGAAAATGTCTTCAATCCTTAATACTTAGTTATAGCAAAAAGCAGTATTAAATACGATCAAATTACCTTCCAGAGCGCATTCATGGAAAATCCTTTATTTACATGCGTTTAGGTTTAGACACAAAATAACTTTCACGATGCACCGACAAGTCAAACAAAAAGGTGTCACTAGATTGCTCAAAGGTCACTATTAGTGTGCGTGATTAAATCACTGCTTTCACTCATTTAAATTTTATTTTATTTCTTGCTTTGACACACACAAGAACTGTTCCACAGAACTCACTTCCGGTTCCGTTTAACAAGATCAATTAATATCCATGACTCTAGATATATTGAAATGGTTATATCGACTTTTCCTCCAAATCAAAACTAACTTATTTAAAAGTCCGTCTGTAACACAACCCTCAAGAGAGGGAACAATGCTCATTCGTGTCTACGAGCAAACTGAGCAAAAGGCACATGCGAACGGTTCATACGTAGGCTAGGTGCATGCGCAAGGCTTGGACTATGCTCAACACTGTTGCATTGTTTGACTTTGTTGGCTCTTCGACAATTCATAAGAACTGAACGCACTCTAACAATGAGAGTGAGTAACGCTTCATGCAGAAATGCATTTGGTAAGCGCTGTTCATCCGCCGGTAACTACCTAACTGGTCTGTTACAATATCGTCTCATGAATATGATCTCATATCACACAAATAAACCAAGTTGTAAAGCAAGAAATATTTTTGAAGAAGGCATATTTAAAGCTATTCAATTCACTAACTGAAGAACCATGAGCTGTGAGAAACGCCATAAGATTCTTCTGTTTGTAAAGTGGTAAGGCATTTTGGTAAGACATAAGGACCTTTATGATATGATGAGAAACACATTTCAATTTTTCAATGAAAATCTTGCATAGCCTTTTTTGAAGAGACCAGACCCATGAGAAATCGATGCTTGAATACAGTTTCTTTTTTTTTAATTAAGAAGGATGCTCATAAAGGTACTGGATGAAACGTGATAACGTTACAAGAGCTCAATTTCAAGAGCTCTTCGAGGTCCATAGTGCCCAACAAAAAATGTAATGCCCTTTCAAGCGTGGTCATTATGAAATCAGAGAATAATTCGTAAATTAAACCCTCAAATGCCATCATATTATATTATATTTAATACAAGACAATTGAATTAACGAGATTGTAATTACCAGTAGTAAGTAGCTACACGACATTTAATGGCTAAATGCAATACTTAGCTTAACTGTATAAAATGTATCGCTTTAACCAATAAATTCCAATACCATATTACACTTATTTATATACGGATCTAAAATTACTGGTATGTTGGTGGTTCTGTAAATGTATTTAATCGCTCAATAAGTTCCGACACCGACTTTTGTTGTGTTTTATTACATTTTTTTTCAAGGATATAATATAGTTTGATTCATCTTAACAAGATGATAATTATTCCATTTTTACGCATCTCGCTTCTTAAAAACATCATGACACAGGAGAGGTAGTGTAACGGAGCATCGGTTATTGGTTATAGGTGTTGTTGCTCATCTTATTACTTATTTTGCATAGGTAATTAGTATTTGAATTTTTTAAGAATTCCATGAGTTCCAGTAAAGAATCCCGAAATAAGTTTTTTTTATAAAAGCTAGATATTCAAATCTATGTAATCAGCGAGTTAGTACTATGTAAAAATATGACTGATGCACAAAGAAAAGAACGACGAACTGAAAGTTTACTGAAAGTGACCCCAAAGAATTAAAAACTGTAAATGTATTTAATCGCTCAATAAGTTCCGACACCGACTTTTGTTGTGTTTTATTACATTTTTTTTCAAGGATATAATATAGTGTATGATTCATCTAAACAAGATGATAATTATTCCATTTTTGCGCATCTCGCTTCTTAAAAACATCATGACACAGGAGAGGTAGTGTAACGGAGCATCGGTTATTGGTTGTAGGTGTTATTACCCATCTTATTACTTATTCTGCATAATTATTATTTGATTTTTTTTTAAGAATTCCATGAGTTCCAGTAAAGAATCCCTGAAATAAGTTTTTTTTTGTATAAAAGCTAGATATTCAAATCTATTGTAATCAGCGAGTTAGTACTATGTAAAAATATGACTGATGCACAAAGAAAAGAACGACGAACTGAAAGTTTACTGAAAGTGACCCCAAAGAATTAAAAATACTGAAAATGTTTTTGCATGTTCACGCATTCTAAAAGTTTTCCATGCGTTGGTGGTGGCTGGACACAAATGTAGGCAAAAAAGATTACCAAGCATATTATTAGTGAGCCGTACATTGGAGGGATTGATCTGTTTGGTTTTCCTTGATTCATTCACACATTCTTCATTTTGCTCAAGGATTCGGAGTTGAATTAGGCTGCTCGGAAATCTAATATTATCCTCGTTTTGTTTCTGTGATTGATTAACAAAATGGGGGAAAGTGAAGATGAAGAAGTAACTGAGGTTTTTAACGAAAAAATACGACAAGTATTCATTTGCCCAGTTTGTCGGGGCGTACTTTTCTCAATGCAAAGCTATCAGAAACATTACAGTGAATCCCATAGCTCTTCAAAAGGTTCGAGTATCGCTTCTATGTCAAGCTCAAGCGAAGGTCAAACAGTAACTGGGTAGGTGGATACTATTGAAACAACAAAAAATTGGTTCAAAAAATTCAAGAGGGTTTCTGATTACTATAAATTGTACTTTATAATCATAAAATCACATTTTCAGTTCACAGATGAATCGGAGAAAAAACATGGCAAGAAGAACTGGTACATCCGTTCTTCCAACATCTCAAGAAATACGCTAAAATAAAGGCCGCGAATGCAGCTAAAACATCGGTCACCAAAAAGTCTTCAAATGCTGCTTCAAAAAATTCCAATGCCAATAATCCCCATCTTGATCAAGATGCAAATGTTAAAGATACTAAAATTGAAGAAAATGATGACAACAAAAGATCTTCCGACAACGAGGTATCAGCAATGAAAGCCGAAGCGACGACCATTTCGGGATTATTTGAAGACGAAGGAAACAAATCTTCAGAGGAAGTAGTTTCTGTTTCACGCACTGAAATCTCTTCAAACGAAAATGTGTCAGAAAGTACAAGTGAATCAACCCCGATAACTGATAGTGGAACTTCAGTTCCATCTTCTGGCATATAAGCATCTAAACGGAGTTTCGGTTGATGCTCCAAGCACGGAAAATACTATCACAATCGAAGGAAGTGAAAGTCAACAAGATAAACGGAGTGGTCAAAAGAAAGACCATTCTATTACCAGAGCACCAAACGATTCGCTTCACTTTGATTTCCAAGGACTTCTGCCCGTAATAGTGAATGGAAATAATTCTTTTGAACTGTTAACACCTCCAGTAACTCCCGACGAAGATGTAGATGAGCCTGCAAATTCAAACAAAGGAAGTGAGAACCAAAGATCAGTTTCCAAAACTTTTCCCTGTCACTTTTGTAAGTTATTATTTGTCAGGGAGAGAACACTAATTTTTCACATCAAAGCTAACCACAAAGATGAACTACAACGTGAAATGGAGGTCCTTGCAAATGAAACAACTAAATGCGAAGGTGAGAACAATACTGGAATAGGAAGCAAGCGGAAATATGTTGAGATTTTAAAAACATTTTTGTCAAAAAAAGCAAAAACATAAGTATAAATGTATGTCAACTCAAATTAATGAAATAAGTATGTACTTATAATGTATCTTATGGAATAGGAAGCAAGCGGAAATATGTTGAGATTTTAAAAACATTTTTGTCAAAAAAAGCAAAAACATAAGTATAAATGTATGTCAACTCAAATTAATGAAATAAGTATGTACTTATTCCTTACCGGGACCTGGCATGATTCTTGTTTCATGCAAAAGAATACCTGTAATAAAATTGTAATTTGTGTGAACAAATAATTTATTTCACTGTTGAAGTTTTAATTTGCGGTTGGGTTAAAGTTAGATGGCATAATATTGACTTCATGCTGCGGAATCCTACTAATCGTAAGAATACTAAATGATCATATAATGTTCATGGCATGACATGATCATTTTAAAATCAGAACTTACGAATCTCTGAAGCTAAAGCTTCAGGACTGTTTAAATATCCTCCTAATATTGTAAAAATATTTCGTGATAAATTCTAAAGATTCTTTGAATTATCGCTACAAATAATTATGAAGAATTTGTGCAAGCGGTAGTTATCGGACCGAACAACCGGAAGTTGTTTTGAGAGTGCATGAACATGGAAAACCAGAAAAACAGATTTCATTGTATGAACGCTTGCTAGATTAGTGAGCCGAACCCAAATTCGCACTTTACCCCAATGATCACCGCGGAAAACCACTTGTTCTATCTCTATTTTGCATTTCACAGACTTCTTAGCTTTTTACGAGAATAAGAAGTTAGTTAGCTTCACTTTTGGGGATATCGTATGAAAAATATAATTACGTTAAGATATCGGTTACTTGTTTCGTGAAGATGTTGATTTACTTCTCCATATTTTAACGTCTAAGTTCAAACTCGTTAGAGCAGTTATGGAGTGATAGTTTACTTACTTTACAATTACAACAACCTGTTCATGTTCCAGAGATACTCTGGAACTAGATGCATTAGTTATCACGACACTTCATGTAAAAAATGTTGGTATCCACTTTACTTTTGTCCAATTTGTATGTTTAAATTCGAAATAAAATAATTTTTGGTTATGCCATGAGGCTGTTGCCTAAGGGGAAAGTACGATTGGTTGTGATTGCGCTTTCCGGAATAACCTTTACTACCCTGTGTATTGAGTACTTATCATATATTTACAACGCCTCCAACTGGCCCGTCCTGGGCGATGGTGGCAAAGATAATGTTGTTGCAAAGATACTCTTTGTCGCGGATCCTCAAATCCAAGGGGAGCAGCAAGAAAGTTTTCTGTTGGGATGGCTCTATCGCTGGGACGCTGACAGGTGGAACAATAAATAATATGGATGAAAGTCGACACCTCAACGTCTCATCTGATCGTTGACCTATTCGCAAAGTTGAAATAATAAAAATAATTTTGATCTACAGATACCTGAAAAAGAATTATGGTTTAGCGAAAAGCCACATATCACCAGACGTCGTTGTGTTCCTCGGGGACCTGTTTGACGAGGGTTCTATTGGTATGTATTAAGCTTTGATCTTTAAAATTAGGATCACAGGATATTAAATGACTTGATTCTTATCAACCATTGTGATTAATTTATTATATTGCAGCAAACGATCCGGAATACAGGCGTTACTATCAGCGTTTCAGTAAAATTTTCCAGTTGCCCACATCCGAAAATCCATCAAGTATTGTAAGTTTCCTCCTTTCCTTGGAATTTATTCCAAGCAGGATAAGTCATGTCATAGTTCTCTCTTTTTCTTTTGCTTTAGAAATACGTATTCGTACCTGGTGACAATGATATCGGTGGAGAGCATTTTGAACCCGTAGATTCTGTCAAAGTTAATTGGTTCAGCAAAACTTTTGGTGATTTAAAAAGTATTACCCATTTCAATGAAAATGGGGTCAATGTTCAGATTTTGAAGGTAATTTGATTTGCTTAGATGTTAACTTCATGTAATTTTTTTGACCGTTTCTATTGAGCGTTATGCATATTGTGATTTTAGATGAATCTCTTCATTCCAAACGAGTACAAAGATCCATTAAAAGGATTTGAGAATGTGATAAATGGAACCAAACAACCAGACATTCGTCTAATCATATCCCACATTTCTTTGCTAAGCTATGTTACTGACTCGGTGAAACAGGTATTAGGTGCTATATAGTTTCGACAAATTTGCATTTAGTGATTTTTTAACAAAGTTTACTTAGTGGCTGAAATATATTTCAACATTTCAGGTTATTAATAGTTTCAAACCAAACTTCATTTTTTCGGCCCACTCCCATCAGTCGTCCTTTCTTACTTATTCTGCGAAGGATGATTACAAAATGCATACTTTCTACCACGACTTCCTTTTACCTGGTATTACAACCGTAACTACATCTGATCCAGACGTGGAGAAAAATATCGACAAGGTACAAAATCAATCGAGGAGTCAAAAATCTATCAAACTGGATCTAAATGATTCCAGTAAATTCATTCGGGAGATCGCTGTCCCAACCTGTTCGTACCGAATGGGGACAGTCCACATTGGCTATGGGGCAATGTATTTATGTAAGTAAAACAAAAGACAACAATTGTGCTTAAAAGTGAATGAAATAGGAAGAAGAGTTAAGTTCTTCAATTTTAAGATGAAACATGTTTTTTTTGTAGACGCAAACGGCACGATGGAGTATACAGTATTATGGCTACCGTCTCGCTTCCGTCAACTTTTTCTTTACGCATTTATTTACATAATCATGAAAATAATAATCACACCAATAATAATCTTTAAGGTTTGCACGTTTCTTTGTTCTAGAATTAGTAATTGTCGCACTTTAAAAAGAACTAATCTATACACAAAGGTAGTGTAATATTCTGCTCTCAATTTTTGTGCTTCGTTTTTTAAAACAGACTTATTAAAATTTTGATTGTCTTTATATTTACAGCCATGACGTATTTAATACAAGCAATAAAGTGAAGTTATTAAGCAAATAACCAATGGCATTTTGGCGTGTATTTCATATTTTTATCATACATTGGGAATTGGAAAAGTCAAAATCTCGAAATGTTATACCTTGAAATATAATTTTTTTTTCAGATTGAATTGGCTAATTCAGTTGAAAAAAGTCCTTGAGGCGAAATGTTCTAGAAAATATTAACACAAATCAAATACCTATGTACTTATTTGCAACCCAATTCAGACTTTACCGAAATTGCAGAGACATTGATATTACAAATACTTACAGCATGATTTTCGTAATACATGCGCATTAATACTTAGAGATCTAGAAAAATGCAGTTGTCTGTTTTGGTAGTAATTTCTGAATGTTTATTTACTCGCCCGTACAAGCCATGC
The DNA here is from genome assembly GCA_027743895.1 of Seira musarum. Taxonomy (NCBI): domain Eukaryota; kingdom Metazoa; phylum Arthropoda; class Collembola; order Entomobryomorpha; family Entomobryidae; genus Seira; species Seira musarum. The sequence continues at coordinate 7,367 of JAHZMX010003116.1, forward strand.
TTAATTTGATATTGACATACTAATGCTTCCAAAGCATTTTCCCAGATGTACATCTAATCATTCGATTTGTCACAGATTCTCACAGATAATCAAAATGTTCTTGTACTCGTGTGGCAAGCAAATGTGAGCTACTACTTACTACTACAACGCAATAATTATCGAGTCGATAGCTGGATGTCACGGACATTTGCGATGAATGAGAATTTGCAGCGACTGAGAATAAATGCTCTGAAAAAAGTTTCCTTGTATGGCTTAAAATTCTAAACTCCAATAAAAAGTCGGGCATTGGGGTAAATTGAAAAATCTTCGGATTTGATGAAAGTTTGATTACTCTTTGGCTTATAGGCGCATATACTTTCGCTTTTAGTAAAGTAAAAGTAAATATTCATTTCATAACTCAATTTTTCAGTTACATTACGTCATGATCATACTTACAACAATATCCGAGTATGAATCTTGATATCTGATTTGACTTTTTATTAGAAGCCCACGGGAGTTCTCATTGGGGCTGGTACGGTAGATTCAATGAGTCATCAGTATTTACTCAAAAAATAGTAAAATTATTGACCACTGCTGTCGGCTGCTGATGTAAAATTATTGGGTGGGTAAATTCATTGATCAGAGATATTTTTAATAGGTACAATATGGTTGCACTAACCATTATGATTATGATATGAACACGTTGAGGATGAGTAAAATTACTACTCATTCACCAATTTTCAAATCATAAAATGGCTTTAGGTTATTTGTAGACTCATGTGGCGATGGGAGCTAATGTGATTTCCGGTTTCACTTTCTGCTAGTAGATTTATGCAGGTACTTGCCCATCAAAAATATTACCGCTCATCAATGTATTTGCCTTTATAGTGAGATTTAAATTCTCCCATTCACAATGAGTTTCATGTCGGGTATAATTGGGATTGCCATTGCTTTCAACTGGTTTGAAGAAATTGCGTGTAATCTATAGAGTTCCACCCTAGCCAAGATTATATTAGTTCCTCATCCTATGTCATTATCACTCTCAAACAATCATTTACTTTTCATTTCTTGCAAAAATGCACTTTTTTTCGATCTAGTTACATTCACTAATTTTTTTTCGCGAATATTGGGATAGGTGCCAGTTCAATGGGAAATCGAGATCCTTTCGAATTTATGGATTGCAAAAATAAAAGAACGCCTCATTCATCTGCAAGTCATCATCATCATGAATCACGATATCTTGATGATGATCACGGAGGTGCACGCACAAAATTTTTCCTGAAGACAAGAAATATCTCATGCCTTTCACGATAGAGGTATTATTATTAGCTTTTAAATGCCTTACTCTCATCCGTACAATAAATGAAGTACAAGTACAAGCCTGATAAAAGCTTGTTGGCAAGAACAATTAATCTTTAAACAAGACGATCAGATTTGATCATTTGATTACGGCTTATTTAGCTATATTGACTTTTTTCTTCGTATGTCTGTCTGCCCTGCCGAACCTACCTTTACTGCCTACCTGCCTAGCGGCTTGCACTCCTAATCATAAGAATCAAATGCATGCGATTCCATAACCAAGTCAAGAATGTTTGCGTTGTCTAATAACTGCGCAGTAACAGTACGATTAAATTCATTATTGCTATAACTTAAATAGGTAGCCAGCCATATAACAATTCATTGTTGCAGTAACCTCATCTGCACACAAAATGATGGTACATACATATTTTTGGAAGGGTGAGGAGTTCTCTCTATATCCTACCTTAATCGACGTAAAATAGTCGATATATTTATTTATATGCATCCCAAAGTCTTCAAATAGCTGATGCAACATGTTCATGTTTTCACAGCACATGTAGATGGAAAATTATGAGAATGACAATTTGACAATGTGCGCATTGGTTTAGATTCGATCAAGGAAAAAAAACTTTTCAAGTTTTTCACATGTGGGTGCTATTGATGATGATTCAATAATCGATGGAATCATGTACTGTTATGATTTTTACTTTTCTTTCAACGCTTTTTTGGGAGGAGCAAATTAAGGACGAACCCAGTTTGACTTTTAATATAAATAGAACTTCACAGCATTCCGAATTGGAGCATATAAAATTTGTCAGTCGACGAAAACCGTTAATCGTGTTCCACCTTCCACCCTTTCATTTAGCTCTTGATTGATTAGCCCATATTTATCTTTTTATTCTGTCGTTTGAAACAATACTGTTTTCTTATGTGTCATTACATAAGTTTTGAGTTTCTTATGGCATTTCTCCTTGTATTTCATCGTTAGTGGAAGAAGTGAACAAAGCATTTTCAGAGAGTTTTTCCTTTGTCTAAATAAGCTGTTTGTGCAATCATTTCACTCATGAAAATACAAGAAAATCCTGTCGGCTGTATTTCTACGTATGCACTTTTCTCTGCAAAAGGTTCAGAATTGGATGAAATAACAATTGTGATTTTAGCCCATTTTTACTCCAAACACAGATTTAATCCGGTAAGTATGAAGGTTTTTCATTATTCTTATTTATCTTTTAAAATAAGTTTCACATGACGTTTATCATATAGCCCCCGTCAGGTTCATTCCAAAGGTGTCCACAAATCGATAATTGTAGATAGTAATAGCTGACAAAAATGTGGAAAACGAGCTTATTTGCTTGGCCCTGGCTCTTCTGCGTACTATTTATTGCTGGAAAGTTTCCCATTTCGGATAGCTTATCCGTATCATCCCCGTCCGCCAGGAAGTTGTATCATGGGCCGTCTTGGGACAATGACTTGACTTCCAGTGGTGGTGCCCAATGTGGAAGAGCTTTCAGAATCTCAAGAGAAAGTGGTCATGGTAGTTTTGGCTCAAAGCCGGGGGAACGTACAGCAAGAATTGTGGGTGGCTTTCAGGTGGAAGCTCCAATACCTTGGCAAGCTAGTGTCCAAGAACAAACCCCTTCAGGAAGTTGGAGACACATTTGTGGTGGTTCACTGATATCACAGCATCATATTTTGACAGCAAGTCACTGCATAAGTTCAGGTCATCGCTATCGCGTAACCGTAAGTGCATTGATTTTAAGCAACAGACAACAGAAACACTTTCTCCAATATACATTTTTTAAGCATTATGATTTTTGTAGCTGGGAAAGCATAAGCTTCAATCATATTCACGCTACGAACAAACGTATGAAATCCAACAGTCAAACATAGTCACACATCGCCGGTTTGGTGATATCGCTCAATACGCAAACGATTTAGCCATAATAAAAATTGAAGGAAGGAATGGTGAAGGTGCTACTTTAAATGAGCACGTGTATCCTATATGCCTTCCTGACTATGCAAATTGGGAACTGCAAGTAATGGAGCCAAATAAAGGCGAGTGTATCGTCTCTGGATTCGGCAGCATCAACGGTATGAAAATGTTCAAAAATTATTGGCTTATACTTATAAAGGAAACACGTATTTAACAATTGATCATATCATATCATTTCACAGCCTCAGAGTCGCACATAGTCAGCGACCATCTCCGAGCTGCTTCTGTGCCCATACACAGTCAAGAAAAGTGCGATAGGCTTTATAATCAAGGAAGCTTTTTCTTGGATGATCCAAGCCTTCCTGACTATGCAAATTGGGAACTGCAAGTAATGGAGCCAAATAAAGGCGAGTGTATCGTCTCTGGATTCGGCAGCGTCAAAGGTATAAAAATGTTCAAAAATTATTAGCTTATACTTATAAAGGAAACACTCATTTAACAATTGATCATATCATATCATTTCACAGCCTCAGAGTCGCACATAGTCAGTGACCATCTCCGAGCTGCTTCTGTGCCCATACACAGTCAAGAAAAGTGCGATAGGCTTTATAATCAAGGAAGCTTTTTCTTGGATGATCCAAATCAAGACATTTCAACACTCCAGTTTCAGAACAATAAGCTTCGTAGCCTAAGGTTTAACGATAGTCCCAGACATTACGGTGGAAGCAAGACTTTTGTTAACCAAATGCTTTGTGCTGGACCATTGTCAGGTTCCGCGGATCATTGCAATGGTGATAGTGGGGGTACGTGAAATTTGTACTTGCTTTTGTATGGAAAAATAAGGATTAATTTACTAATGACTCCATGAATTACAATTTTCAGGACCATTAGCGTGCAAAGTTAAAGGTATGACACAATGATTTCTTTTGTGTTTGAGTGCTTTGAGTATATTGACTTGAATACTAGAATTTAAAATCTTACCATACACAGTCAAGAAAAGTGCGATAGGCTTTATAATCAAGGAAGCTTTTTCTTGGATGATCCAAATCAAGACATTTCAACACTCCAGTTTCAGAACAATAAGCTACGTAGCCTAAGGTTTAACGATAGTCCCAGACATTACGGTGGAAGCAAGACTTTTGTTAACCAAATGCTTTGTGCTGGACCATTGTCAGGTTCCGTGGATCATTGCAATGGTGATAGTGGAGGTACGTGAAATTTGTTCTTGCTTTTGTATGGAAAAATAAGGATGAATTTACTAATGACTTCATGAATTACAATTTCCAGGACCATTAGCGTGCAAAGTTAAAGGTATGAGACAATGATTTCTTATATATTTGAGTACTTTGAGTATATTTACTTGAATACCAAAATTTAAAATCTTTTTTAACATTTGCTGTGTAAATCATTTAGGCAGATATTACTTGAGTGGGATCGTATCATGGGGCAGAGGCTGTGGTGAGCCGAATCTCCCTGGACTTTATACCAGAATATCTCATTATCTTCCCTGGATTGCTAGCGAAAAACAACTTTTGGGACCAATTTCATGATTAAATTATTTTATTAAAAAATAAGTATTTGAAATGTGCCAAGTAAAATTAATTTCGTACAATACTAAAGAATATTCTGCTGCTATTTATTGCTGCATATTTCAGATCAAGTAGCCATTTGAATATTTTCGTTACTAATTTTGGCCACCGTAAGATAGTACTAATAAGCGACATTGGTATTATTGTTTAAGTACTCATGAACTTCTTATAACTAGGTACATATATTTTTAGATCGATGCATAATTATCTCTTTATCAAAAAAGTTGGAAACTAGCAATTTTAAAAATGAATTGCTACCTTTCTATGAATTGTCTTCTGACCATGCATGTCTAAATGCATTCTAGTGATTTCTTCTAGTGAAAATAAAAAAAAATCCACTCTACCCATTGCTGTTACACGTTCTAACCCAGTTATTTTGTCCACCTGGAGAGTGGTAATGCGCCCGGCTCAGATATATGAATGCGAATTTCAAGGCGACGAAATTTAATCCTATCGGATTTATTTGAAAATAGTATTTCATCGTACATTTAAAATACTCATCCTAATTAATTACTTTTTAAATTTTTTTACACTATCCATTGCATAAACTGCAAATTGCTTCCTTTACCTGTTAAATAACAATGGGTCTGAACGTGGTAAAATGAGAAGTTACGTACTTATTTTTCTCAACAATATTCAATGCACTGCCCTTTGGGATGGCTAGTTAAAACATGTTGCATAGAAAGTTTTCAAATAAGAAAAATCAAATACAATTAGAATCATACAAGTATACCACCACACCACATGTATCAGTTGTAAAAATACGGTAAAATTGACAACAAACTGGTAAAAGAAAGAACGATGATAAAAGCACAGTGCCTGAGAAAAAAATCATGAATCATGTGAAATCCATTACCACTACACAACTTTACAGCCAGTTTTTTTCTTCAATTTTCTTGGTTACGTTGCTTCTTTTCGTTGTAAAAGGAAATGAGAGAAAAAAAATACCGCAGAATGTTAGAACAGGCAATACATTAACCTTTTCCTTTTTTGTCGTAGTTTCATTGTTGTGTGAGGAGAGGAATCGCTTCCCAAAGTCTTTTTTTACTGTGCATGTTTTCAAACTAGACTTTTTTTTTCATCCGCATTCTTGTTCGTTTCTTTCTTGATTTTATGACTTTTGCAAAATAGAAATAGCGTATTACGCTTAGCCCAAACCAAGTCACAGTCCATAATAATGTAATGCATTTTATATTATTTTTATGTTCATGGTATAGAACCCCGGTTACTGCAATAATCGAACATATTAGTATTAACGGACGGATGCATGTATATACATAGCTTTTTTGAAGAAGATCACTTGTGTTTTCATGAAGATGCATAAACTAATGGTGAACAGGTAGGAGTCTGAGCATGCAAAACAATAAAGCATATAAAAAGCCGAAACCCTTGCACATGGCAGTAAGGCAAAAGAAGAAGAAGAAGAAGAAGAAAGATTATTGAATCGTTCGTTACCAAAATTCAGAGTTTTTTTTTCAGATGGTGATGCCTGCTAGTCTTATCAACCTTGTACATCTCCGTACATTTACCTGGTTGGTTCCGTTGGTTCGTTTCGTTCCTTCCGCAGGCTTTACGATGATGAGATGATTGCTTGGGCTTTTGCTGCGTTTGAAATATATGAATTAAACATGATACAAAACACAGCACATGCCTATACATCATGTAGGCATCACTAAGTTTTATATGAAGAGTGAACAATGGTTCATTCGCTACCTGTACTACACCATGCATTGTTTCCTTCCACTATACGAGCATTGTTCAAAAAAGGTTTTAATGGTTAAGGAGGAATTGTAGGTTAAGATGGGAAGCGATGTTTTAAAGTCCTTTTTACTGCCAACACATTCAACCGCATAATGTTATGGTGTCTCTGTCTGCCTCCAAAAAATCTTCATCATTTTTATTAGTTCAGTAAAGCGTTTTTGTTATCAGTGTTATTGTGATTTTCTTTTCATCTTCTGTTGTTAGTTATGAATGCTAATTCATTCCTTCATTATTATACAGTCATTAATGCATGAGCATGAACTTCCCATAAACCAAACACATTACCGCTAACACCACGAAAGGAATAAGTCGATTATTATTAGCATCGCCTTTATGGGAGAGCAGACTTAAAACAATCAAAAATTAAAAAAAAAAGAAGTATACAGTCGCATCTAAACTGGCAGTTTCAATATTGGAAAATACAAAGCGGTGCGATTGTGATCACCATTGAAGTTTTGTTTAAGCGTGTGTTCAAAATTTTTCTAGTTTGGTTTGAAAGCAGTTTGGTGTAGGAAAAATTTGGATTGGTGAAGGGAGATGCTATTAACAAGGTTGTTCAACGCTAAACAATAGTGTACACAACGCACACGGCAAACGCAAACTATAAAAACTGAATATTATTGTTATTGTTTAAGTCAATAGAGAAACGAAAATTACACTATCACGCGCAACATCATTGTATCCTCTTGTTTCATTCAGATTTAGATTATAGTATTGTAGTTGTAATAGCCAGAATATGAATATGAACATGAAATTTTACAGAGACTCTATCGAAAATCATTTGCTCTGCGTTTTATGTTCCGTTGATTGAGAGAGGAGAGGGAAGGGTGGTTATCATTTTTTACACCTCACCTGGCACACACATCTCTGCCCGTGGTTAATCATAATTTTTTTGAGGTTCTCTTTAGTCAAGAAAAAAATTATAGTTTCATGATTCATGAGGCGTTAGGACGTGCCCGATTATTCCATCTCAGTTTCAGAGTTTCAATCATTCTGTTACTATCTGTTGAGCATGGTTATATTTGTAAAAAGTGATATGTGAATTAATTTTTAAGAAAAAAATCAAACTTTTTAGTTGTCGATTGTGCGTGGGGAAACATTTTGTTTGGTTTGATGTGATGATGATGGAAGATAGTGCAGTGAACTTTTTTTATGTAGTTTGTTAAAGTGCGTCTAATTTTGGACATAATTTGGGATGTGCAGTAAAAAATCAATTTTGTTTTGTTCAACCGACAGATCATTGTCCGCTTAATTGGGGAGAAAAGGATCTCTCGTATTCAAACACACCGTCGACTTTGTCCTTTGTAAGGGTTTAATAGTTTTATTAATTTGGGAATGTTTTATTTCGCTGTGTTGTGATATGAAAATTTATTATAACAAAAGATTAGTAATCAAATATGTATTTTAAAAGTGGATCTGATTTTACATTACCATAAAGCAGACCATAATTATACATTTCCTATTAAAGCCGGCTTGGCTAAAGGTGCATATAAAAAGATGAGGGAAAAGAAATACAGGAAAGGATTTGTTGTTTGCAAGCAATAGATACGTAAAGAATACGCGAAATACAAACTGTTAACGCATCATTTAATATCAATCTGGTCCAACAAAATTCACCAGCTTTCACTTCGTATCAATAAGTTCACCCAAATTTAAAGCAATTTCCTTTAAAAATGTCTGTTACACCCGAGGCTGTACGAGACATTGAAAAACTTTTTGTGAGCATTCCCTTATCAGAGAAGATTAGTGTCAGGATATTTGAGAAATGAAAAGAAGCGAAAAGTGTTGAATACATAAATCACTAAATACCATTGGCTCAAATATGCATTGCCAGGTTTCAAAAGGGCTTTCTTCAATGAAAATAAACCCCTTCTTAAATATTTTTACGATCAATTTCTCTGCAAAAAAAGTAAGTTGAATTGAAGTCAACTACGGAATTGATGTTGAGAAGAATTGTATAGGAATGAGAACAAAATCACGTGCATTTTTATTTCGTTACCTATCATAATTACATATTGCCAAATAAATTACTGAATGATAAAAACGTGAATTTCGTTATTTATTGGAAGTGGGATAAAAACTCGATATTGGCCACATTCACATCGTATCAAGTTCCTAAAGATTTGAATATTAAAACGAGTTAGACAATACACTAAACAACAAAAACAGCATCATCATACCTAAAGGCAAGCCTGATGGATGCTTACTCACTTCTTGTCAGATTGATGATGAGATATTGGGGACTATATGAACCTGAAACATTACAGACCAATTTTTTTCCCTTTCTTGCATCTTGCGTGACTGTGATGAATTGTGATTATTTTAGTGAGCCATAAACGCTCATAAAAATGAGGACTTTTTGTTTGTTTTATCTGTTTTGCATTAGTATTATTATTGATATAAAAGCCACTTTCAGCATTACTTTCGGCACAGTTAGAACAAAACATTATTCTTTTCTCTGTTTTGAGGCTGAGTTTTTTTCCGCCTCGAGAAAGACTTCATTCGTTTGAAGGAAAGACAGACAGTTTGACTTTTTGAGGAGGTAACATTCAGATTATGATCATCATACCACACCACATTCTCTTCAACGTAAAAATATATCTTCTTTTNTGTTTTGCATTAGTATTATTATTGATATAAAAGCCACTTTCAGCATTACTTTCGGCACAGTTAGAACAAAACATTATTCTTTTCTCTGTTTTGAGGCTGAGTTTTTTTCCGCCTCGAGAAAGACTTCATTCGTTTGAAGGAAAGACAGACAGTTTGACTTTTTGAGGAGGTAACATTCAGATTATGATCATCATACCACACCACATTCTCTTCAACGTAAAAATATATCTTCTTTTCTTCTCGTCAAAAAAAGTGAAAAAAATTTGCCTCCACTCACACACTATCATCATTTTTAAAGATTTTTATGCCTCTTTTTGTAATAAAGAAAATGAGAAAATGGTCGAATTGCAATTAGTTAAATACAATAGCATTTCAATCTTTCTTTCCTCGTTTTGTGCCATTCATACTTACTTATTGTGTTCAATTTTTTATCAGTTTTTTTATGCGAAAGCCACCACCATCGACGTGCCAAAAGTGTTTTCTTCCGAGGAAAAAAACGCAGCCCAATTCATTTTCCCAGTTCTTTTCAGATCTCATTTGTCATGTTTTCCTCAGAGAGGTTGCTTGTTGCTTTGCATAAAAGTTGTAGGAAAGAACTAAACGAGGCACATTAAGATTTGTGAGGTATACGCGAATAAATACATAGAATCATAATATGACTTTGGCGTCTGGCGACAAAGGATTAGAGAACGTGTGCAGTGTCTTATTGTATTCTACAATCTACAGAAAAAGATGGATAAATGTAGACAGGACTTGTTTCAAATTCAGCTCGTCCATCATAGTCATCGTCATTCATTATTCTTATGATTATCATAACTGCAAAAGTGCAACAACAAAGGAAGCCAATAGAAATAGTAGAAAATCTTATGAAAATAAAATGAAACGAGAAACAATTCTAGATTGAAAAAAAAACAAGCATGTAGTACAAATAAATGAGAAGTTAATTCAGAGACAGAATAGGAGAAAATAAAAGATTTTCCTTGGTCATATATTTTCCTCTGTGATGTGATCTGATATGCGTGAAGCCTCAAGTAGTTCATGGATGAAGATCGTATTGCATTACATACCAGACCAAAAAAAAAATCTCTTATTGACTGACTACTATGGCTCTACTGCGACTGTGTGGCTTCTGCTTTGATAATATGAAATATTTTACAGCTTTTGGTGTGTGGGAGTTTTTAAATGATAATGATGACGGTATTGTTGTTACACAATACAATATTTTCCCCTACGTTTTAGGCTATCTCTGCGTGTGATGATGACAGAAAAAAATGGCTTTTGCAAGGTTTGAAGCGTTTGATTAGTTAGTGCTTCTCGTTTGAGGATATGTGAAGTGCTAAAAGGTATAAAAGTGGTTATGTCATTTTTAGTTTAAAAAATTAGAAATGCAGAAATGGAAATGTCCAAGTTTGTCATGTAGGTACTTCTTTTCATATTCTGTTATTGTTAGTTGGCTCCACAAAAATTATTGCCTTAACTGAAGTCATAAAAAATTCAAATATTTAATAGTGATCTGGAAAAAGAATGGAGCTTCAAAGAAGATAATTACAGTGTAACTTCTGAATAATTGCCTTCCGAATAATTGCAGTCTCCTTAAAGTTGCAGGGGTTGTTCCCGCCCTTCGGTTTTGTATGCATTTTACCT
>JAHZMX010003117.1:0-13464 GCA_027743895.1 Seira musarum
GTACTCGTCGGCCAATGAAATGATTTGAACTAATCGCTCCTTTTCTTCATTCAATAGGGTCTCTGTATTCATTTCCAGAATATTCAAGTCGGATTGTTTCTTCGAGATGTCATTGGTGTTTGAAGGATTTTCATTAATCCATTTGGAAATTTTTTCGTGGGTATCAAAGATATTTTGTTTTTGCTGTTGCAGCTCGGGCTCCAACTTATCCACCTGTACTAGCTTATCAGCGGGAGATACTTTAGGTTGCTCTGCGGTCTTCAGAAGTTTATCGATGAATCCATTCAAATTGCTTTTATCGTTTTCAATAAGATTCTCAAGTTTTCTGTACTCTGCTAAAGACGTTTTGAGGTCGACATTATTTCTCTGGACGGTCTCTCCAGCTTGCTGGCTTAGGGAGCTAACGCCATCAAATATGTCGTAGAGATTGTCTTTTAAGTCGAGTTTTATCTTCATCTTGTCCAATACAACTTTTAGGACTTTAACCAGATCATTGATTTGTTCACCAGTATTCTGTATGGTTTCATGGTCAACGACTTTGTCGCTTACTGACTTTTTGGAGTCTTCCTTAGTTTCAATTGACCGTCTTGTTAAATTGTGAAGAAGAACTGTAATAGTTTCAGTAATGTCGAGTAGTTCTTCTATAATCTCTATTTCCTCAGTGATCTCAATCTGCGTTGTTTTTTCTTTAAAGTCTTTAGTTCTCTTATTAATAGCCTGCAGATCATCTTCGATATTTTCAGTACCTTGCCCTGACAGTATCGTTGAGGGTTTTGAACTCAAAATTTTTTGAAGTTCTTGTTTATATTCAACTATCCGGGCAATTAATTTCAGTTCCGCATCAGAAGGCCCAGGAACCTCCACAACGGGAACAGTTTTGTGTTCTCCTTGAATTTTCTTCTTTTCAAAAGTGACTTTCTTTTTCTTCTCTTTTTTGATCTTATAAGTCTTTCCATGGGTTAGTGTTTCAGAAGCTAGCAATGCTTCCTCCTCAACAAAAGGAGAATGAACTGGGACAACAGTGATGTTTGATTCATCCTGCGGCTTGATTTCGTCTTCAGAAGTTAAGAGAACGCTTTCTGTAGGACCAAGTGTAATTGATATTCCTTCATCTGGCTCTCTAGAAACAGCCTCCGATGGTGATGAAGTTTCTTTCATTTGCGTAGAGTCCGTTTCTAGTGGCGAAGTATTTGGAGGACTTTGAATCTTTACTACATACTGAATTTGTGATTCCAATGTTGGTGGCTCTACACTCACGGTGACGGGTTCTAGTGGGGAAGTCTGGAAGCCAAGAGTCGATAACGGTTCTTCAACTTCAACTTCGCCTCCAACTTTTATATTGAATTCATTTGCTTCATCAGATGAAGACATGGTTGCTGGTTTTTCAGCGGTCTCTGATTTTTCCTTCATCTGTTTTGAAGATTTATTGTCCGTTTTGGATTGTGTTTTAGGTGCAATGCCAAGGGGACTTTCTTGACACTGATCCGAGGAAGACTGATCCTGGGATGAGGATTCTTGTCTGCTTAACGATTCACTTTCCCATTTTGACTCTGCGGTATCCGCCATCATTTCTTTTAAAGCTTCTTGGCTGTCATTAAGGAATTGTTGCGCTAAAGCCGACTGAGAACGAGTTGAATTCAAAACTTCTTTGAGCTTTTCTTTCAACGGATTTTGAATTGATTGACCGTCGTCGCTTTCACATTCACATTTTTCCAATTCGTCCAAAATTGAGTTTAATGACTTTACTTTACTTTGAAGATTTTCATATTGGGGTCGCTTCTCATCAGTACCTTGTGGTGAATGATCGATACGTTGTGTCCAATATCGAATCGTTTCCACCAGTTCTGTAATGACGGTTATAATCTCGATCCATTCTGAGGTTATCAACGTGCTCTTTGATTCCGTTGGAATTTGTTGGGCTAATTTATTTATCCGATCGTCCAGTCCTGCCAAAGACTCTTCATCCGGAATAAACATTAGCGCTTGTGATCCTTTTGGTTGATTTAGAGATCTGTCAATTTGGTTTTGCAGAGTTATGAGAGTGTCAAAATGAATTTCATCTGGTACTGGGTGCACCGAAAGACTGACTTCTTGCGATTCAGCAGATTCAGGCCTTGGTTCTTCAGGTTCATTGATTTTTAAGTCAGATTCGTCTCTCTCTTCCTCCTTTTTCTCTGATTTTGGCCATTTCACTTTCTCTTTTTTGTTTGAGAGGCTTTCATTTATACCAAGAATGCTGATTTCTTGTAATTGTTGCCGTTCCTGATCGTAACTTATTTTGTCTTCTACTCTTGTATCTTGTATTTCAGGTACTTCTGATGAGATTTCTGACTCGTTTCGTACATTATCACTGTCAAACATTGCATATGTCATGACTTCTACTCCTGGTGTCTCTTGTGGACTCAATTTATTCGACGGGGATTCCCTTGAATCTGTTGAACTGCTTTCCGTTTGGGTATATGGGACCCGAATTTCGTCAGCTATTCCTCTTCCGGTTGCTCATCGACGGTTTGCACTGATAATTTATCTATTTGCGGACTTTTAGAGGCTACTGGCTTCATCAATATTTGAATATCTTTAGATTCTGAGAGTTTCACAAATGGTGGCGGGGATGTTGCAGTTTCCGCCAACTCCTTTTCATCGGTTGGTAGTTCGGATTCCAGGGTCTCAACCATGTTTGGTGCCAATGTCGTTTGAGTAGTTTCAAAAGAAAGCTGTGGTGGTGTCATGCTTGTGTCCCGATCTCTTGTCCAAATTGGTGGAAGAGGTGATGTACCCTCTTCAACAACTTCTGGCTGTACGGTTGTGACCGAATCTTTAGAAACAATTGCGATCGGCATTGTCGAAGCTTCTTCTTTTCTAGGTGTGGCTTGAACATACACGCTCCTGCTATCGTCGGGTAAAGGACTAGTTGAAACATCAAATGTCTCCGGAATCGCAGAAACTTGCGTAGTCTTCATCCCGGGTGGAATGGTAGAAGTTGACACATCCAATATATCTGGTTTAGCTGTGACATAAGCATCACTTATTTCTTGAGAAGGAGGTGGTGATGTTGCAGCGTCAATCGGGATGAATGATGGGGGCGGTGATGTTGCTACATTACTTGAGTCTACTACTGGTGGTGGTGACGTCGTGTCGTCAATTGTTTTATGCAAAGGTGGGGGAGTCGTAACAGTATTGACAGTTTGCAAACCTTCAAAGGAAGACACGGAGGAGTCTTCCGAGTCTTTATTTTCAATTCGTGAGCAACTTGTAACTCGTTCATCGAAATCTTTGCTTTTCGAAGGAGCAGGAGGTGATGTACCAGCGTCCTTTGATTCATCCCCTGCAAAGGTTTCCGTTCGGATATCTTGCGTGACCGTCTCTGGTTGTGGGGAGGTAGCAGCTTCCACCATTTTTTTCTGCGGTAGTGGCGACGTTGCCGTGTCTTGAGTTTCTACAAGTGGCTCATCAAAAGAACTTGTTGCGGTGGATGGAGTAACTGTTGTTCCAACCTCGTTGTCTTCCGCAGCCAACTCGATCTCCTCAATGAGTGATTCATGCTCTTGTTCGGTTTCCTCGAAAACCGTTATCACATTTGCTTTTCCCTGGTCTAGTTCTGGCAAAGGCTCCATAATCTCCTTTTGAATACTAGTAATAAGATGGTCGGGTTCATTCAGTTGCCCCGTTGACGCTTCATTGACTGTTATTGGAGCTGGACAAACTTGCAGCCGAGCATTCGAAACAGCTTCTTCAATAACGTTAAACATTCCTGACCACTTTAATTCGGCTTCTTGCATGATTACTTCCAGAGAAGGAGAATGTTCAGGCTCCCGTGATAAGAGTTCAGCAGCGAACGACGTCAAATCAGTTTTAAAATGTACATTCTTCTGGACGGCATCGTGCAAAACGATAAGACTTTCAAAGCGTTTTTTCGGATCATTTTGTAACAGCAGATCGCTACACTCTGTCGAAATTTCCTTCAAATAATTATTCAAGTTACTTTCCCTTTCTCTTAGTCTGTTCAATTCAGATTCGATTATGTTTTGAATTGGTTCCGATGGCATCTCTTCATCTGCCCTCTGTTTTGAATCTTCAGCAGGAACATCACGATCTGTAGATCCTTGATGATCGTTCAGATCTTTTAAATGTTCAACGCTGGAAAGAACATTATCTGAGACTTCACCATCTTTGGGATCTAAAGTCTCTCTTGCAATGATTACATTATCTGGGTCACTACACAGCGTGGACTCTACCATTTTTATTGGAGAAGAAACTTCCATATCTTGCATTTCTTCGGTACTGGTGGCAGTCCCTCGTCCCGTTACCATTCCCTTCTCACCGTCAAGTACCTCTTCGTGTATGTCAGTTGCGACAGATAAACCCTCCTCCTTTGTCTCTTTCAATTTTGCAAACAGTTGAGGCTCTTCGTCTTGCACTGGGACCGACAGAGGGGTCGCAATCTTTTTTACGGATTTTTCTGCACTTTGGATTGCCTCATCAATTTCTGCTTTAGCTTTATTCCAATTCATCGCAGCTTGATTACTGATTTCCTCCACTTCTTCAGTATGTTCCGGTTGTGATATCAGTATCACTGTGACTAGATGCTGAAGATCGTCTTTGTAGCCCTTGTGTGTTTCGGTAGATTCTTTCAGGACTTCTAAGTTGTGTTTACGTTTCTCAGGATTTTCGTCTGTTTTTGTAATATAATCCAGTTCTAATTGTAATTCTTTCAAAAAATTTGACAAAACCGTCTCCATTCGTTTCAGTTGATCCATTAAAGATTCTTTCTGTTCAATAATTGTCCCAGGCTGTGCACCCTCTTCCAAGTCTTCTGGAATATTTTCAGGTATTTCTTCAGTAACTGGAATTCCGAGAATATTTGTTCCCAACATAGGCTCTTGCACATCGTCAGCAACAAGAGTAATCCGATTTCACTAGTTCTTCCTGATCATCTTCACGAGATCGCTTTATCTCCTTAATAGTTTCTGAAAGTGGAATTTCCGTAATCTTTTCTCGGTGTGGAAAGACATAATTTACCTGCTCAAGGCCTTCCGTTTCATTTTCTTCCTCAGCCATATCAAGAAGCATTAAAGAACATTCTCCGAGTTTTTCTTGCACTCCTTCCCATTCCTCTTCGCATTTGTTAATTAAATCCTGAAGTTCTAAAGACACACTTGGGTCCATTTTCATGAGTTCAGTAACTTCTGCCTTCAAATCGGTCTTGAAATGCATATTGCTGTCCAATGATACGATGATATTCTGGATGTCTTCTCGAATTCTTGTTTGACTATCACCTGAAGTCATTAAGTCACTCAACTCTGCTATAACTTCATTTAGGTAATTCTTCAAGTCATTTTCTTTCCCCCGCAGCTTGCTCCAATGTATCTGAAGTTGAGCGTGTTTGAGATCTTCTTCATTCGGAATTTCTATCTCTTGTTCAGTAATTTCTGGCTNTCTTGTTTGACTATCACCTGAAGTCATCAAGTCACTCAACTCTGCTATAACTTCATTTAGGTAATTCTTCAAGTCATTTTCTTTCCCCCGCAGCTTGCTCCAATGTATCTGAAGTTGAGCGTGTTTGAGATCTTCTTCATTCGGAATTTCTATCTCTTGTTCAGTAATTTCTGGCTCAGTTGAAACTAATGCAACCGTTTCAGTTATTGCGTAAGGTTCTTCTGGTATTTCTTGATCAGGTACTATCGTTTTCAAGGCTTCCTGCTTTACAGCTTCCTTCTCCAATTTTCCCTCGGCTCTTGCTTTTGTGGCACTTGGTTTCTCTGATTTTTTTTCAGTATTTGTTTCGGGAACGAATTCTGAAATCACATTATTTTCGGCGACCTGGGATTCTTCAATTTTCGAAATATCAACTCCAAGGTTACCATCGTTACTGATTTGTATACACTCCTCAATAGTTTCGTCCTTGTCCGCTACAATGTCCATGTACTCTTTGCCGTCTCTGGGTGTTTCCGTGCTTTCTATTTCTTGAATCTTTTGCGATTGCCTTCTTCTATCCTCAAAAATTTTCGCTGACTCTTCTTCGTCTATATCAGCACCTGGTGATTGCGATACGGCGGGTTTTGTATTTTCTGTTGCGACTTTGGAAAAGGTTGCAACTTCTAGAGTCATTGCTTTCAGTTCATCTTTTGATTTTTCAATCGCATCGTCAATATTACTACATGCTTTATTCCATTGCGTCTCAGAATTTGTTACTATGTCTTGAAGTGTTGTCGACAATTGCGGATCAGACATGAGAAGCTCAACGGACAACAAATTCAGGAAATCCTTAAAATGGACATGTTGCTTGAATTCATCTTTCAAAGTTTGCAGTTCTAGTAGACGCTTTTCAGGGGTCTTTTCAATTTTCAGGAGGTCTTGAAGTTCTGATGCTACTTCGCTCAAATAATTATTCAAGTCATTTTCCATTCCCCTCAATCGTATTATTTGACCTTCAGCTGAGATGGGCTCTTCTAGTTTGATTTGCTCCTGTTGACCGTCAATTTTCTGCCCTTCGTCGATCTCTGTTAGGAGTACTTCTTCAGTTATTAGTTCCATTTGAGGTGGCTGTTCAGAAGTGGTGTATTCTGGGGTAACCGAGTCCGCCACTGACAGTTCCTTAGCTACTGAACTGTCAGCAATGCTTGGTCCATGTTGGGAAATGAATTCACTGTTAGAAATATCAATTGTTTCTGTTCCTGTAGCCATTTTTTCCATCAGTTCGCCTTTCATTGCATGTTTTTCTTCGCTAACTGGTTGTTCAAGCAGAGGCCCTCTATCGTCATGTACTTCATAATTCACTTTCTCCAATGGCAGGATTCCTGCAATTTTTTGCTCGTTATGAGCAATCGCACTTTCAATTTTATCATACACTTTCTCCCAATCGGCTTCAGATTTGCTAACAATATACTTTAGTTCATATTTCCTTTCTGGATCAGAACTCGACATTAATTCTTCCGAACAAATCCTGAAATCATTTTTGATATAAATGTGTTTGTCAAATGCGTCCTTTAAATTCTGGAGTACTTTAAGACATTCTTCAGGACTTTCCTCGCACTTCAACATGTCCCTCAGTTCGGCTTCTACTTCCTTTAAGTAATTTTTAATATCATTTTCCATCCCCTTCACAAGATCCATTTTTGTAGGAGGCAAACGTTCCGATTCAATTTTAACTACTTCAACCGCCTCTAAATTTGGTTCTGACACATGTCGTTTATCCGTTGGCAAAATTATAGCAACATCTGAGGTTTCTTCGTAAACAGCTTGAATTTCAGAAAGTTCTTTCAAACTTGACTCAGTGATTTCCTTTGGGGCAACTGTTAATTCTGAAGTCGGGTGATCTTGCACGTTTGCAATCGTCATTTCCATACCCTTCTTATTCTCAATTTGTTCCTGAATTTTTGAAATGATATCGTCAAGCTCTTCTGATGTTTGGGTCCAATCTTTGTTAGAATTATTGATCACATCTTGCAGTATTGGTTGTTTCCTGTCTGTCGCAAGTTTCTGTAGGTCGGTTTTGAAATGTTCGTGCTTTTCAAATGAATTCTTCAAAGCCAGAAGTTCGTCGAGACATGTGCTGGGGCTTTCCTTATTTTTCAGAATGTCGTTCATTTCTTCTTGCACTTCTTTCAAATAATTCTTCAACTCGCCTCCCATTCTGTTAATATCCGAATGAAGCGAAATAAACGTGGAAGTGTCTCTTAGCTCTGGAAGGACTTCTGATTTAGCATCCAACTCCCTTGTAGCTGTAGTTTCAAGTTCAGATTCGGCTTCCGGTTGGAATTCTACTTTCTCCATTCCAGTTGGAATCTGTGGATCGGTAGGAGTTTGACGAGCGATAACTGTTACTTTCTCCATCGTGACTTTCTCTGGAATGGCCTCTTTTAACTCTGTTGTCCGGGCATACTGTTCACTTGATACATTTTGTGATCCTTCTTGTATCATCGACATATCTTCTGGAACTTCCGGTTCAGATATTTCCTCCATTTCTTCAATTTCAATATGTGGAATAGCCGCTTTCTCCACTACCATGCTTACTTGTGATATAGAGTCATTAATTTTCTCCATGGTTTTTATCCAGCCTAGTTCGGCACTCTCAATTACTTCCTGTAGCTTCTCAACTTCATCAGGTTCTGATATCATCAGCTCACCCGCGGCAGCTTTTAGATCATCCTTAAAGCATTCATGAGACTCAAATGAAGCCTTAACAGTTTGCAGTTCCAGTAAGCACTTTTCTACTGTTTTCTCATTTTCCACCCAATCATTTATCTCAGTCTGAACTTCCTTCAAGTAATGTTTTAGGTCATATGCCATTCCTTTCAATCGCTCCATTTGTAAAACAGAGGGGGGACAATCGTCAGCTACTAGTTCTTTCTTATTTTGTGTCATTACTTCAGCCAGTTTCGTTTCAACCGGAATATCCCATACGAATTCATCAGTCGTACATAGGGTTGCCTCAACTTTTGATTCTTGAGAATGTTCCGTTGTAGGCTCTTTTTCCATTAACAATTCACTCGTTACCTGTGTTTCTGCGTTAGGCAATTCAATGCTATCACCCGTGTCCGGTGTAAGCTCTAATACTTCTCCTGTAGTCCTGTTGTCTCTGTACAGCGTACCACACATTGTACCTTTCTCAATTTCACTTTCAGTTTTTGAGATTGCATCTATGATTCTAATTTCAGTGTTTTTCCAGAAGGTTTCCGCCTCGTTGATTATACTGTGAGCAAAGTTTGGATCGGTTGGAACGAACTTCGTAGCATGATGTATCAAGTTCTCCTTAAAACTCGTGTGCTCTTGGAAGGCATTTTCGACAACCCGAAGCTCTGACAATCGTTGCTTAGGATTGAGCACCATTTTCATGAGGTCGTCTACCTCTGCATCTATATCTTTCAGATAGTTTTTCATTCCGTGTTCAGCGTCTTTTAGAGATGCCACAGTTTTCATTTTTTCAATTTCAATTGGTTCAACTTCTGTAGTAACAAACAAAGTTTCCGACAATTCAGGTTCTTGAAGAGTGACTTCCAATTGGGAATTCGTGTTCATAATTTTGTCGTCCACAGTCGACATGTGTTGAAATTTAGGCATTTCCTCGATTGCTTTTTCCTCCGTTGAAATAAATTCTTGCTTTTTATCTTCCGCAGATTCTATCGATAATACATTTTCTTTGTTTTTGGTACCTGTACTTGGAAGCTCAGTCAGATCTCCTCCTACAGGAGCTTGACAAGGCGTAGGATTTAGAACAATTTGCGCTACTTGGAAGCTGTCGTTGTTCTGTGGAAATTGGTCACTCTTCAGAACATACATCGTTTTCATTGCTTCCGCTATACTTCGTCTCATATCCTCCCAGTCTTTTCTGGTCTTTTCAATGAGTGTATCCATTTCAAAACCACGGCTTGGTTCTTCGGTCTTTAGTTTATTTGCCGTTGCCACTACGTTTAGTACAAATTCTTGATTTGCTTCTAAGGCATTGTTTAAACTCTCAAATTGTTGGACGGTTTCAGGTGAACTACCACCAAATTTTAACGTATCATTAAATTCCGCCTGTACTTCAAACAGATAATTATTGAGCTCATTTAGATTTCCCCTTAAGTTCGTTTCTAAAATTTCGATTGTTCGAGGTCTCAGTTTCGAAACAGTTCCATCTTTTCCCATCACTGAATCTTCCGGATTGGACATCACATTTAAAACTTCCTCTGGTTCATTTTGCAAAGATGTCTCTAAAACCACTTGAGTAACATTCGTTAAAGCTTCACAGTCAAGTCTACTTTCTTTTTCGTCATCATTCTCCCCCTCAGTCAAAAATTGCTTGAAATGTTGCTCTCCAAATTCAACTCCATCTGTAGATTCATTTGACTCTTTGATAGTGGGAATTGACTTTGGTTCAGACACAGCCTGCAATGCATTTTCAAGCTTCTGGGTTGCATTTTCCCAATCTATCTCAGCTCTTTGAATTAAATCTACAAGTTCTCTTGATTCCCCGGGATCCTTTTGTTGGAGCTCTTCTGCTAACTTAAGTATGTCAGCTTTAAAATGGTTCTGCTCGTCAAATGCTTTTTGTAATTCTAAAATATCAGACTTCGCTGATGGCGAATCTTCAGAAGTTAATAACTCCTCCAGCTCAGCTAAAATTTCATTGAGATAATTCTTTAAATCATTTTGCATTCCTCTCAGTCTATTCCATTCGGTTTCTATTTCGCGGATTTTGCCCTCCCGTTCGCTTGTAATTGTTACTCCTGTTGGAATCTCATTCTGAGCTTCCATCGGATGTTTTAGTTTCAGGATTTCTTTGTGTCCTTTCTTGCTTTCAGACTCTTTTGCAGGCTCCACAAGTTCAGGCAATTCTTTGTCTTCAACTTTATGCGCTTGCTCGGAAACATATTCAACCTCCAATGGTCTCGTTTCTGTCCATTTTGGACTGGCTTTATCCACAGTTTCTACTTCTTCAGTCTTAACTGTCTTCTTAGGCAGTTCCACGGTGAAAATTTCGCCGTCACTACTATCACGTGTTCCGGTATGAATTTCTTCAATCGTCGCACCCTCTGAGAGTTCAGGCCTTACTTCCAGTTTTTCCTCCACCACGACCTCTTCCCTTGAAGGTTTTTCCACAACGTCCTCAGCGAAACTTTGATCTAAAATCTCCTCTGATAATGATGTTCCAAAATCTAGTTTTCCAGTTTCTGATTGTAATGCTGAATAATAGCTGGAACTATCCTCAGCCCATGACACATCCGCCGCAGTGTCTTCACTTTTGTCATCCTGTCTGGACAGGACTCTCTTGCTTTCTTCTCTATCTTTCTTATATTCTTGGGCACTGATGACAGTCAACTCAAGACTCGCTTCAACTTCATCTGGACTTTGGTATTCTGAGCTAGAACTTTTTGCTGGAGAGGGTTCTTTGGAGGGTGCTACTAATGAGTCGACAGGCTCGTCTTCTTTCAGTGATTGCTGCGGAGAAGGTGTTGGCGAAGGAGTTGGGGAAACGGAGATCCCCATTTTATTTTTCTTTCTTTTCCTGTCCTTCTTGTGCTTTTTCGTTTCTTCAATTTTGACAACCTTGAGAAGTGCTTCAACATCTTCTGGAGGAGTTCCAATCACCGGTTCAGACTTCTGACTTGAATCCTCCCTTGACTTTCTTGGTTTTCTCTTTTTCTTTTCTGTTAAACCCGTATGAGGTTTAGTCCCCTCATTCTCTTCGCTCTCCGCAGAGGATGATTCTGACAATTCTGCGTCGACTTCGGAAATAGTAAGATAAGGCGATCTAGAGTCTTCTCTTTGTATGTCTCGACTTGTTCCAGGACTTGGACATGATGTAGTTACGTAATCAAATACGGGACCACTGGAAATTTGGGTAGATTGCTCATCGATTTGGTCGGGTTCCTCCACAAACTCTTCTGTAACCCTTTCCACTCCATCAATGATCACAACTTTCCTTATGATGCGTCTCCTTTTTCTGATGATTCTCCTAGTTACATGTCGAGTAACCTGTCGTACTCTAACGGTCAATCCATCTTCAGTTTCAAAAGAAGTACCACCAGACGTACTGGATGTTCTCTGTGTTGGCATATGTATTAAAGTCCTTTCTTCAGGGCTAACTCCAGGCGGAACTTCGAATCCCTCAATCTGCTCAACAAGCTCTGGTGTCGCAGTCCGTTGCTCACCTTCTTGCAAATGCTTATCATACACCGGGGATCCTACTTCGTCTGGGGATTCTTCTTCCGATGCTCCACTCAAATGACAACTTTGAATAACCTCCTTCTTCTGATTTACAACAACTGTACGATGAACTCGAGTGAAAACCTTGTCACCACTTTCAAGTGTACGCTCCTGTACGGATTCAGTAGGCGGAATGACCACGGTAGTTTCTTCGATCTGTTTTAGGGACCTCCTTGATGGATGGCTTTCCGAACGGTACATTACTTCCGGTTCAGATGGTGGTAGGGATAAAGATGATGTAATCTCTTCAATATGGGAAGACCTTTGTTCATGTGTTTCCTCGTCCGTAAAGGACAAAGGAAGTTTTACGTCTGAGATTTCGACGGGTTTATCTAGAACTGGCTCTGGTTCTGTTGGCTCGTGATCAGCGGCAGACATAATGCATTGAGAGGTTTCTGCTCCTGTTACATTATCGCCAGCAGCTGAAAACACAAGAGCGTTAAACAAAATTCTCTAATCTAGAGAACCGACTTATAAAAGAAAAGAAAGTTACTACAAAGTCTTCAGTTAATTTGATAAACACACGATGTATCGTTGTAGCAAAGTTTACACCTGAAGACATACATAATTTACTGCATGTTTTCTGCCTCAAAATTGGTCAAATGCTCTGACTAATAAGCCTAAAACAAGGCATATAATAGAAATTGTTCTTACGTTTTTGGTATTCTTCTGTGTGGATTTTCTTTAAGGCATCTATCTGGACCTAGAATTATTTGCAAAGAATATTTTTAAAATCATTATTTTGTAATTTATAGTTCCAGGCCTTTAATTTAAAAATAAAGGGAATAACAAAGTGCATGGTCCCATAAATCATAGCCAGTGTCATCCATCATTGCATTTCGAAAGTATATCACATAAAATTCGTCAATTTGTCGCGGTCAGCGTACATTATTTATTAACGGTCTCTTAAAAAGCATCAGGCCAAACCAAATGGTTTCGTTCATCGTGTAGTTTTCAAACAAAACTGTATGTCTCGTGGAGTTAGATGTAATTGCAAATGTATATATGGACGAAGCAAAAATGTGTTTATAAATAGATACATCAGTACATATGCAAAATTCCTCGTAGCATGAGCTACAATACATCTGCCTCGTCCAAGTCGAATGAGTACGAACCTATAGCGTCCACACTTTTTTTTAAAGCCAAATAATCTTCCTCTTGAAGTTTCTTCGTACTCAAGCGCTAGTCATCACGTCATACGCACAAAATCCTGCCAAGGTCTGTGTCCCACTTTAATAAAAATTAGGCCAATTTTACTATGTACTTAATTAGTACTACGCGTACATGGATACGTATGGATAACCTTCTTGCTTCATTTCTATTTGAATCCTGATATTCTTCATAGTGTTTCAATGTAGATTGAAGTAATTCATTAAATTCGCACAAACAAAAATGCTGATCTTTGATAATTTCCATAATATTCTTTCACAACCTTGTCACACAACATACTTAAATCGCATTCTCAAGAGAAAAACTGCATTACTATACTAGACAAAAGAAAATCTCTAGTATTTAGATACAGCTACATTTCTTGTAATTAAATTTGTTTGTTGATATGTTTTCAGGCTTGGTAAATGTTTCTCGACTTCTCTTCTCCTGCCTCGTGATTTTATTGCATGCTGCCACACAGACTGATAATGATAAATGAAAAGTAACATTACATGTGTAGTATAGCAACTTCGAGTTTAAAGTTTGAAACGTGCCAATTTTATGATGTTGGCATCAATGAAGTATTGACGTGTGTTTATACAAACAAAGTAAATAAATATTAGTACT
>JAHZMX010003118.1:0-13230 GCA_027743895.1 Seira musarum
AAAAAAATTACTCAATAAGTGGCTCGCATCTGCACAATGGATCCACTTTTCTCTCTTTTGTTTGTTTCTCTTGCTGAATACCGGACTCCCAAGAAACTACCATGATCATATCATGGTTTAGTCTTCTTTAAATCTAATCGCTTGGCGTCACGAATCAAAAAGTTTCATTTTGTTAAAAAACAGACTTCAAGATTTCCAAGAATACTGGATCGATATAATAGTTCCCTGGTGCGTTCACACTCTCTAGTTCGTAAACGGACTGACTCCAGCTTTCTTCAGGACACTTTTTATGAGCTACATTGTTCATATGGGATTAACTTGTAATATTGTTTTCAATAGTTAGTTTTCTCTAATTGAAACTGAGAGCTAGTGACGAATTCGTAACAACTTAGTTGTCCGCTAATTAAGACATCCAAAATATTGAGGCTTGAGCATTCTTGCAAACAATCTAATGCATTCGGGCTGTCAACAAAATTGAACAGACCCAGCCATGCAAAGGCAAGGCAAAGGCGCATGCACTCTTCTCGAAAAATGAATTCCACGAAAAGATTCATATTTTTTCTCCGCACATTTTTCGGATTTCATATTTTTTTTCAGTTGCGGAAAAAAAAGGAAATAAGTTTGACTAGTTTATTCCTGCATAAATCTCTCGGTGCATAATCCCCCATTAGTAAAATGAAATTGGATGAGTCCTATAGATCTTGGAGCGTCTTGACACTTGGACGGAGGACGACGCCATCGTCATCTTTTATCATCTCGAGGAAGAGACTAGCGTCCTTTGCACCATACCAAAACCAACCAACAAACACGAACTCATCGTCTTCGTCGTAAATGCATCATCGAGATGCGATTGGGATGTTGTTGGTGCAAAACTGAATCCCGAAAAATTTTTACTTCTTCTTATTTCTCATCGTCATCATAATCATCATCATTTATCCGTCTAGATTTTCTGTTTTGTTTATCCAAACAAAACTCGACTGGGAAATGGTGATGCTGATGTGTGGTGGTGTGGTGCATGCATTTTCAAGGAATTCTTAAGGCGGAAGCCCAAAAAAACCGAACCGAAGAAGAAGAAAATGAACTTTACGACTGATTTTTACATCATGTTCATATCGTCAAAGTCGGCCATAACGAACATGATTTTCGAGTTGAATAAACGTGTTTACCAGGAATATTGATGCTGGCAAAACTAAGGGATATATTGAACAGCTTTTGACAATGCTTTAACTGCGTGCATGAGTTGACTTATAAATATTTCCAAACTCTTAAATAGATGAAGTCCGTAATATTGACAGTTTACCAGGAATATTGATGCTGGCAAAACTAAGGGATATATTGAACAGCTTTTGACAATGCTTTAACTGCGTGCATGAGTTGACTTATAAATATTTCCAAACTCTTAAATAGATGCAGTCCGTAATATTAACCCGCAGACTCATAGAGCCCATAATTCAGAAGTAATTTAAATTCTTGAAAATTAACATTTTGTGATAAAGTGAAAGTTTTATTAAAATCAAAGAAGAAAAAGCCTAGAGAAACCCGTTCACAAATGATAAATTTTATGCGCCATCGGGGCAAACCTAGTCATGTTGAAATTAACAATCCGCATTATCTTCTGCTGTAATACGGAGAGTTTTTCGTTATTACTAATAATATAGATCGCATGCACTCACGTTTTTCAAAGTGAGTCAAGTCAAGTCAATAACTGAGTAAAAAAAAATTATTGAGGGAGTAAGACTACGTCGACCGTGTGTGTGTGTGTATTTGTGAGTGTGCCATGCGATCATCATCACTATCACATCCTCATGAAAACTTTTTTTCCCTCAAACTTTCTCAAGTAAAGTTAAAATAGTATAACGTATTTGTATTTGTAGTAATGTAGTACGCACTGAACACACGATTACAATTTTTTTTAAAGTAATTCCATGCATTTTCATGCCTTCCTCCTTGTTTTAACTTTTAATCTGAAAATGGCATGGCTTCGTTTTGGAGTACGTTAAGTTACGTTACGAACGTACGTACGTTTGTTTCCCAGTTGCAGCTGCCGTCTCAGGAAAGGAAACTCGAGTCAGGGAAAAAAATAATAGTTTTCCCAAAAAATTTCATATATTCGGTAAATGTATGAAGGAGGAAAAATGAAACAAACTTCATTTTTCGGTAGAGCACTCACAAACACACTCACTTCAGTCTTTCAGTCAGTCTGACTCTCACTCAAGTTAAGTTGGTTAACTCACTCACTCACACAATCAGTTAAAGCTTAAAATCATCACATCATATCATCACAATTTAGTAATGCATAAAATCACTCCTCATATTTTATGAAGTTCTCCTTTGTATTCATTTTATTTAATTTCAAAAGCGGAAACTTGTCGAATGGATTTATTGGAATGGATATCTTTCAAATGAATTTATTAATTTCACTTTAAGTTTAATTCAGTTTGAATCCTGAGTTAAAATATTTCAATCTTAAATCAATTACATTGCCTTTATATTTTCAACTCATTTCTAATCTTTGTACAATTTTGAGTTCGTTTTATTTTGAGTCCATTTTTCATTTTTTTGTCTGTCTTAATCCAAGAACGATTTTATGCCATAATCATTGCTGACTCATTTTTTAGAGTCAAAGTCGTTTGGAGTCACAAAAGATTGCCAAGAATAAAAGGGTGAAAGAGTAAAAGGGTATAAGAATACGAAAAATGATATATAATCCGAACTGGATTTAAAGGTTTTATGTTCTACGCATTACTATTACTACTACAACCGTAGCTGTGTTAAAGTTGTAAGTTGTGTGGAAGCCATCCCTTTTTTAGAGTACGACATCGAGGATTTTTACTATATTTTTACTACGAGGGAAAAAATAACACAAATCCAATCCAATCCAATCCACACGACAAGACGGCGAAGAAAATGGAAGAGCTCTAGTTGAAGTCGAAGCTAGAGCGGAGTCACACTCACTATCAGATTAGAAGGCAAGCAGAGTAAGTCGAGGCATCAGCCAAAAAAAAGTGATCCGAAGACTCGCCACACGACTCAAGCCAAAAGAGAAAAAAGTTTTTTGATGTCTTGAGTTTAGCTGAAGAAGAGAAGCTTTTATCGTTGTAGTCTGCCTCAGAACATGAGACAAACAACTTAAAACTCAACTCTCCCCCAAAAAAAGCTAAACGCAGCTAATGCACTTCTTCTTCTGCAAACACAAATTTTAACGCTAATGCAAAGCCAAATCGACGACAATATTTGATTTAGTAAACGCAATGCTTTTTCCTTTCCAAAAGCGTAATAGTAGCATGTCGGAGAGTAATAATCGTCAATTGTGCGCGATCGCAAACGAAATTCGCGTCAAAATTTATTCAGAATTGATTGAATTCGAAGAAGTGCTTCATTCCACCCCAATTCTAATCGAAGTTAATTCTTAATCCATGCAATTTGAAAATCAAACTTCATTTTTCAAAGCGTGAACTAAACTTTTGATTGTGATCCTAATCTAATGGAATAATTAATTGATTTTCTGAAGTCAGAGTGCTTCATTCTGCCCCCAAAAATAATCGGAAACATTTTTGATCACTTTTTCCATGCATGACTTAAGCGGCGTGATTGGGATTTTTCCAGACAAAATAATGAATCAAATTTTAGAATTTAGACGTGTATCATTTTTCATTTGAAAAATTGAAATTGTAAATTATAAATAGTTTCATGCATGAATCAAACAATCGTTCAGTTTTTGTGAGAGGTGATGGTGATGTTGGAGTTGAAGGAGGAGGAAAGTTCTTTGATATTTGGAGCAGTGAATTTGGAGGAATCACGACTCATCACTTCACAACGGCCTTGTAATCATGTGGGTCTCATCATCCCCCTCAATATACGATTCACTTCAACCACAACAATTACAAATACAAAACATACAATTACAACACGAACGAAAAACAAATAAACGGCGGCGATCTTCATTATCATCAGAATCATATGAACAATTTAGTTTTACTTTAACGACGCGACCGTTAATTCAGCTTCCAGCTAATGATGTAAAAATAGTGTCGAACGACTCCTCATAATCCTCGGACGCGATGAAATACATAGTTTTGATCCTTTGGACCTTATCACTCTTTCTCCTCATGTTCAGTTCATTCCCTTTCCGGGTGGAGTGTCGGCCCACGCGGGCCATGGGCCCGGGTCCCCCATATCTTCCTGGAGCGGGACAATTTACATCAACAGTTTCACTCGGCTTGAGATCGAGTGGAGGGAGTGGAGGAGGAAGTAGTGGGAGGTACGGGTCTATCTCCTCCTGTCCCGTAATGGAAGGCCCTGGGTCACTCCATAGAAACCCGTGGCCCGAGTTGTACGTGACGGACATCACGGTGAAAGCATGGGACACCCCTTTGGTGCTCGAAGGCATGGCCAGATCTCGGAGTGAGGTGAGAGCCGATGGCACCTACGGGGTAACTTTTGACCTCATTCGTGTCGTCAAAGGGGACGCTCCCCTGCTGAGACGACGAAAACAATTCCGACTTCAGTTCCTAGATAATCCCACACCCCCATCTGGAGCGTCTGGTGGCCAGAACCAGAGCACAAGCACGGCTCTTGTACCCTCCAGAAGTATTTCCGGTTCCAGTGGTTCTGGTTCTTTTTCGAGGAGTAGTGCTAGTATTAATCATGTAAATAATTATAACAGAGCTCTAGGTCTACGCAATAGTAATAATAATGGTAATAACCAGCGAAATAGTCAAAGTATTGGTAGCACCAGCACAAGAACAATTAGTCTGAAATCATCCACTTTACATTCGAACTACGTGAGTAGTCTTCACACTTCAAGTCAACAGCAACAGCAGCATCAGCTCCAACTACAGGTCATTTTTACTTTACCTATTTACATTTCCTTTTTTACTTCATTCTTTTACAAATATCTATAAGGTGGTAAAAATATTTATTCAAACACACATTACGGCAAACTGCCATACATTTGCTGTAATACATACCTTACATATTGCGGTAATTCATATAACGGCTTCCAAAAATATTATAAAATCTCCTGGCTTTCAACGTTTGATTATTGATTGCTTTTTCCGCACGAAGAATATTTCATAAATTATCAAGTATTTTATAATTTCCACCGTCTAAACACAGAATAGTTTCATTAAACGAGGATGGTACGCAATAGAAAATGTTCGCAATACGTATGTATTTATTGTATCTGCTTGTAAGATCTTCAGTTCCACCGTTTCAGATATTTAAAAAAAATGAGGTAAAGAAGGATATGAAAATAAAGTTTGAATGACGTTTTATCTAGCAGCAACAATTACAGCAAAGGCGAGGCTTCAGCTTCTCAAACAGCCCCATAATGAGCCCGATTAGCAGCAGCGCTTCATCTTCATCAAAAATGCGAAATGTTCCCCCGCAAACCGTCCAGTTCAATTCAAATAGGAATCAGAATAGTGCTAATGTTAATAATCATAGTAATTTCACATACTCTTCTTCATCGTTATCCCTGAATGGTGGGGGCAGTAGTGGTCGCACAAAGGGATTGAGAATTGCGCGAAGTCACAGTGGGGGTGTTGGTGGAGGTAGGCGCCGTCCTAGTAATTATGACAATGGGAATGGAGTATTGGTGGGGGTGGGGCGTCATGCTCGACATCATGGGCGTGTGGCAGTGAGCCAAAGCAATAACATTGTTGTGAGCAATAGCAATAGTGGTTTAAGTAGTAGTGCAATGAATAGTGCTGGTTCAAAATGCCTGCCTCCAAGGGCCACTGTGAAAACAGGTCGGAAGTACTTTGTGTTCGCAGCCAAGGTGGAAAATCATTTTGTTGCTGTTTTCTCACCTGAGTTGGCTAACAAAAGGAATACCAAAGCTGTGGAGAGTGTTCTCTGCAAAGGATGTGGACTTTAAGGCTATGCTATAAGTCGATGCATCCGGACCTGAGAATTTTTTTTTTCAGAAAAAGGTTTTGTCAAATGATCATAATCGAGTTATGCATTATCATCACTATCACTAAGTTTCATTAGTTTTTGCTCCCTCATTTCCTGCCTTAACGTTTTACCCTCACTTGGCCTTGCTCATTTTCCTAATTAATTACGATTGTGATTTTGAAATAGGCACCAGAGTTAGGGGTTTTTATTGATGATGAACTTGAGAATCCGAGGTTCTATCGGGAACAATTACTTAAATTTTGAAACTTAGCATAGATTGAAGTAGAATATCCTATAATAGTATGAATTTGTTATTTCATATTTTAAGTATAATTATTTTGACACTTTACAAAACACCCACACAAATGCCCGTTTAAGTCAACTTTTAAAACCCTGACGTTTCCCATCTCTGATTATTCTGTTTCAGCTCCCCTTCTTAAATCCTAATCAACTTATCAGCCACTTTGCCTGATTGCGATAGTGATTTTGAGTGTGATCACTTTTCGCAGAAACCGACTTGACTTTTATTGCTTTCACCTCGACTTCGACTCGGCCATACTATGTGCAAAGAGAAGCTTGATCATGATCATGATCATCTTCTCCCAAGCGAAGCAGACGCTTCTTGTTTTATTTTGACAAGAGTAAAAGTGAAGATGGTTTTTTGACTTGTTCGCTGCACGTTTGTCGTTCACACAAATAACAAACAAGCAGGGATATGGAATGATTTGTATTGCGCGTAAATCAAAAGTATAAGGAAGAAAGGAGCGACATAAGGAAACTTGCTCCTTTCTTGATTTGGCCATCATCAAAATGCCATGCTATGCCATACAACTTCACTTGAGTTGAGCTGAGTATATGCAAAAGCGTAAAAGGGAAATGTTTTAATTTTTCCACCTCTTTTTACCCACTAATCAATGCCATACAACTTCACTTGAGTTGAGCTGAGTATATGCAAAAGCGTAAAAGGGAAATGTTTTAATTTTTCCACCTCTTTTTCCCCACTAATCAAACAGGCAAGACAAGAGAATGGAAAAAGTGAATCTCATATTTACTTTAATAAAGTGCTGGGCTATTAATTTTTTTCCTTCGGTTATCAATCTGATCAGCGAACGAATTGATTCGGTCAAATTTTAATATTTATTTCGTGTAACATTTTCATTGGGACTGAATGTCGATATTCAATTTTTTATAGTCCATCTGCAAACTCTGTATATTTCATCTGGTATGAATGTTTAAAATCTACTGCATTTAATTGCACAAAATACGGTTAGGTAAGTAGGTAGTTTTTTTGTAGTAATCACAATTGCCGTCCAAAATAAGAAGGTTTCACAGCTCGCAGTCTGTACAGAAGGTTTTCATTCTGAGCATATCGAGAGCGTTTTTAGTAGAGCATTTTTCTTTTGGGCAAAAGAAGAGGGAAACCGGTTTTACGTTCTGAAAAAAGGACTAAAAATGGTCAGTAGTGGAAGAAAGCATATAATAATCATATCATTAGTCCATACACCTCTTCCAAGTGAAACACGAGTAACATAATATTACGTCGTGGATATCACATAACAACACCAAACACGAGACCAAATCATACCAGACCAAACCAAAGTGATGCTTATCGATAACGATACATCATCATTATCATCATCATCGATTTACTTTGTTTAAGTGCAATATGGTCAAGCCAAATAGATAAAAACGGACATTGTTTCTTTTTTTTTGCTGTTGCCGGAAAGGTTTTCCATTACAATTCTATTAGTGTTGCACGCACATTATCATGAAAAAATTGCAAAGAGATAAATAACTGAATTCTATGTATCCACTGTCTGTCTTTTAACAATTTATTTTATAGGTAAAACGATTAAGTTATTACCTATTTTTAACAAGTATTCACGTCCGTCTGCTTGTCTGTCCATGAGTCGAGTCTATAAGTTTTAATTAAGTTAAACGACTGTTCGTTTCCATGCGCTTTTGTTATTACTTAATTACTTTCAGCTACGTTTCTGTAACTTTATGATTAATTTTTAGTCTTTTTAAATATTGCGCCATACTAGTCATAACGCATGTCCGTGTCATGCACGGGAAAAGTATTTCCTCATTTCATCTTCCTCCTACTTATCAAATCTAATTTTCAATTAATTGAGTGTGCGATGAGGAAATGACTGATTGTCGTTGTGAGTGAGCACACAGGTCCATTTACTCAAGGGACACATTTTTAATATTATTTTCTTGTCATAAATTCTGGCTTTGATTCAGATAGGAGCTAGAAAAAAAAGACAATCCAACTCGAAGAACAGAGGACGACGATCGTAATGATGATGATGATATGATATCATGCATTATGTTCTGCTCACTATCTTAGTCGTAGTGGCAAGTCGCAACCGCCAAGAAAACGCAGATAGGAAAAAAATGGATGCGAAAAGGCCAATAAACTCGGAGAGAAGAAGAGCTTCCTTTCTATTCCAAGTCCAACATGAACTCGGCTGACGATGCGATGAGCAAAAATTGTAGCAGTCTGACTTCAGAATCGCACATGACTTTCTTTATTGACGATGACGATGATGATGATGCTTTTTTTCTTGTTTCCAAATCACAATTCGCAATCGCAAGTCGCAATCACGAGACGAGATTTTCGGTAAAGAAACAAAAAAAGCTTATGTTATGGGCATTATGAAACTTGTGTCAGCCAGAGATGACACAAAAATCAGGGCTTTAAACAGGCAAATCTAGAATATCTTGCAATTTACTCAAATACTTAAACTGTTTTATTCCACCCTGCAAATCCTTCTACATCCTCTTGGGAAACATCTAGAGCCTTGGAGTTAAAACGGTTAACGGACTCTGCTTTATTAAGGAGTAATGGTTTCTGGATTTTTTATTTCTCAATCAACCTGCCTCATTACAGTTCTTTGCCATCTTTTTCGCAATTTTGCGTGGGATTATGGACTGGAAAGTTATGATCGAACATCCTGGATATCGCAATCACTCTGCTTAGGTCATTAGTATCACTCGTCTCAGAACTCAAGCCAAATGAAAATGGACGAGGAAAATTGTTCCTTGAAAAGTCTTTCCGCTTTCCAAATGACAATTGTTCCAATTACAATTAATATGCGTCATTGTCTTTCTCAATTCGAAAAGTAGTTACATGTTGGCTCAGCTCCGTCCGAAAAAATAACAATTTCCTTCTTTCAATCTTAATGGTAATGGTCAGTTGTAATCACATGTCGTTTGGGGATTAGCTCGCTCATTGTCTTTTGTCTGGAGCGGGAGCATTCCCCCCAATTTTAGTGGAGAAAGCATGCGAAAATGTTCTAAACGCAAATGAGGAAAACTTTGCTAAAAAAAATTGGACCTGTTGGACAAACAGAGAGTCCATTTCATGACTTCATTAAGCCCCATACGAGCTTGAGTGAGTGAGTGAGTCGGAATGTAAAAGGACAAAAGTTAGATTTTCTTGGCTCACATGCAAGGCTGTTCTTATTATTGTTTCTGTTTGTTGTCTGCCCCTCCTTTTGGCAACGAACAAGCACAAACAGAGTAGGCAGGCAGTCAAAACGAAAAGTATCAAAATTCGAAATCATATTCATATTCACCTGAGCATTTCTGCACACATTAGGACATTAACTCAGTCCTTTTCGAATTCCAAAAAGGTTTCATGCATATCATTAAAGTCAAAAGAACATAAAAAATTACACTCTATTTAAACTCTAAATTCTTGTGGGATTTAAATTTTTTCCCTTTGTCAAAGCAAAAATTAACCAAAAATATGACATGGAATTTAATGTTTCACGCAGTTTATAATTGTCTGTGAATCAATTCATTGTTTTTCAACCAGTACTGTACAGTTATAAAATTTGCAAGTCAAATCGATACCAATGAATTGGCGTTGATTAAGTAAATTCCCGGAACTTATCTTTCATTTCTACTTGATGTTTTAATTCAATGAAAAAGAATTTGCTCCCATTTTATACCTTAATGTATTTCTTAAAATTAGAATTAAATCGGTTTTTACAATAAAGGAATTCGATATGAAGTTGAATGATTTTATGCTCTACACTTACAATAGCCTTGGCATGTCAAAGGAAGTTTGCGTTTTGTTTTTGTTTCTCTCTCGTGGCCTTTTCCTATGCCACTCTACGAACTCAATCGAATCCACTCTCCTCCTCCATTTCACCATGAAAATTACTACTTTACTTTTTGTCTAATGTCTCAATTGAAAATCGGCGTGATTGTGATTATTGTAGCGTAAAAAGAAACTAAAAGAACTACAATTGTAATCGTAAGGCACATGCCATAATATTCACAACCACACCACGCACGCTTCACCAGACTAGGCCAAGCCAAGTCAGTCTAAACGAGAACGGCACTTACCATTACGACCACGCTCCTAAATTGCAATAGTAAAATTCTGATGGACATTTTTTTTCATAATGCCGAATAAAAACTTTTTTCTGCAACATATCAACTGTACTAATAATACAGTAAACGACAAAAAAGTAGAGACAAAAGGAAAATTATAATTTTTCTTCCTAAAGCCAAATCCCACACAAAAAAAAAATCAAAGCCAGAATTACAATTATAATCGGGCCAAAGTAAAAATTATAATTTTTGACAATGGACCCATCTCAATCACAATTGCTTTTGAATGTGGAAGTATAACGCAGAGAAATAAGAGGCAATCAGAAAAAAAATGAGAGCAAAAAGTTGAAACGAAAGGATTTGAATTGATCATCATCATTATGATCAGCAGTAGTAAAAAAAAGTTTTTTTTTGCGTTTTGGCTGGATTGGATTTTGTGAGAACGCCCACGCTTGTAGGGTTAAGTTAAAACTTTGGTCTTTGGTGTGGTTCAAGCTTTGTCTTGCAGATTACTTTATAGCTCAGGAGGAGAAGAAGATTTCACTTGGACAGTATTATGTATCGGGTGATTTTTTTATTCGTGTCGCTGACCATTTTTGTCATCTTGATTTCAGGTTTTAAAAACTTCTTATGAAGATCGCTCGCACAATCACAACTTACCTGCTAATACAGCTATAGATACGTGGCTGATGATGAAAATTAACATATTTTCAGAAGGATGTTTAAAGATTTTAAAGAATAATGCTGAAACGATTTGGAGTGAATTACCCCTCCCAAATCTCATTTCTTAGTAGGAAATAGTTTTTCTCTACTTCTTTTTAGTCTTTAGTTCTATGATCAGGACAGACAGACGGATGAACTGAAATCAATTGCTTCTGAAAGAATTCTGCAACATAAGATATAAATATAATACAATGCAGTGCAAGTCGCAACTCAGAACTTTGTGAGTTCACTTTAGTGAATTAAAGTTGGACCAACTGAAGCGTCTTGATTTATATCTGGAAATGGAAGAGTACAAACAATTCAATGCACTCTGATTCTCACCAGACATGGCAAACAAATCCTTGGGTATAATTTTACTACCCACCAATTCTGTTTCAAGTGGAATATGGGTGACTTTAAAGAGCGACTTAACTTATTCATTATTCATTGAATCATTAATGTACGACTGAGTGTATTCAAATTTTGGAGCCTGTATTTAAATCAGTTTTCAAAGGGACACTCCTTCCATCCCCCCAAAAAATGTTTACATTACTGGCATTCGAAAAGCGTGCTTTGGTTATAAACGAATTGTTTTGGGTAATAATTGGTATTTAATTTTTAAATTTTCTTGCATAATTTATTCAATTTATAAAATACTTTATCTCGCATTTGACCATCCGTCTTTATTTTATGAGTATTTAGGAAACCTCTAAATCTTACACGATGATTTCGTTTCGTTTCAATTGGTTTTTAAAGGCCATTTTCATCCCTGATCTATTTTGAAACGAATTTTTTGCAAGCTCATAATCTGTGCACCTCCAAAAAGAATCCAAATCCAATGTTTCTGCCTCTGTTCATCTTCATCAACAAAGAATAAACTTTTTTTAGGTTTGCGCCCAACTCAAGCCACATGATTATTATTATAAAGTCGAAATAGGTATCATTACAAGGCTCATTATTTATCAGACAATTGAATCAAGCGTACAAGAAAGGTAAAAACGGCTCAGGTCTCTCACTCGCCGATTTGAATATGACAATTTTTTTTCTGAGACGGAGAGAGCGCTCACAGGTCGAACGGATTAAACGAATACAATGAAATACAACTGTAGTAATGGGGGACATCATTTCGAAATAAAATCTTGATATTCAGTTATTGGATATTGCGAATTTATCTCTTAAGTTCGGCGAAATTCAAAGAAAATTTTTTATTTGCTCTAAGAAGCAAATAATGCTTCTAAATAACTGATTTCCTACTCTTCATTGGCTGTGTTTCTTTCCTTAATGACGGATTTTTCATAACTTCACTTTTTTAATTTCAATGTTGTATCGACTTAAACGTAGGAAAAGAAAAGAAACTGTGAAATGGGAATATTCGCTGATGTAGGTGTGTACCACATCGAAGATAATAGTATTGATAATTTATGGCATATACACCTTGATCATGATTTTGTATTTATTGTGAAGAAAATTTTCTTTATAAGATCTTTTTCATGTTTTTTTTTAAATGTAGCAGTTGATTTCATGGATAACAGATTTGTAGAAATCTGTTATTCCTGTGTAATGTCGTTTGGAAGTTCAGCTTGTAAGAAATACACAATTGCCGCTCTATTATAAGTTATAGCAAAGAATTTTTAACTTTCGATGACTTATTCCATTCGTTATTTAAAAATGCTTAGTCTTAGTTCGTTGTTTCTTTGAAATGTAAATGTTTGACCTCACCTTACTGTTAACAAGTCCGTTATTACAAGAGTAACAATACAACGGTCCAAAATTGTGTTACTTCGCATTAATCTATTTCCCATATGTCCATTATATTGAACGTTGGCCTTCTACGTTTGTTCGCGATTGCAATTTGCGGTCGTAAAAAATATAAAAAGGGAATGAGAATGATATGATGATGACGAGGGGGATTTACAAGAAACTTTTGACTTTTCCTGTGCTAATGAGGATGTCATGTGTACATATTTCGACTACTGCTTTCATCTACAATTGTACAATCAAAAGAGGATTCTGACTTTAGCTGATTTATTGGTTTGCTTTACGTTTTGTGTCTGCAGTTTGGGTACATACATTTATTTTTTTTACGAATCGAATCGACCAGACTTTATGATGCCAATTAAGGTGTTCGCTCTCATCATCATCAAAATCAAAATCATTCTCCTTCTCTTCACTGCTCAGATGCAGTTGCAGTCACTCAACTTTTATTTCAGTCCTTATTGGAGCTTTGATTTAGTACAATTTTGAGAAAGTTCTGTTACAGGATCACAATCACAAAAT
>JAHZMX010003119.1:0-17246 GCA_027743895.1 Seira musarum
TCCGGGGGGTATAAATACACACACGAATGTTTGTGTTGTTTGTTTTCTTTTTTTGTGTAAATTGTTGAAATAAAGAAACAACATGTTGAAGCTGAAAGGCATTGCATTCATGTTTTAGAATCATTATTGTTTCAAAAATTAAAATCCTCAATTTTGCAGTGAGTACATGTATCTCGGGCATCATTACGTTCATAACAAAGTTTTTGGTTGCCTTGGAATTTTTTGAATGCACATTTTCCTTCTAAGAAACCCATGCATTTTCGTGGAAATCGTCCCGTGTGGTCTATAATTATCTTTCGAAACGATCAAACAATTACGTTACGTGCAACGTGCATTTAATTGACAAATGTATGGATTTAGTTTTATTTTTTGAACGGCGGAAATTGATGCTCCAGTTCCGCAATTCCAATGTTCCAAAAAATGCATGCTCACGCCTGGTTTGCTTGGTCAGGAAAAAGAGAAAGAAACAAAGATGAGTCAGAGAAATAACACAGAAACGTGTACAAGCAAAAATGCCCAGCATCTCAAACGTGGCCCGATTAGCTCAGTGGTTAGAGCACTGGTCTCGTAAACCAGGGGTCATGAGTTCAACTCTCATATCGGGCACTTACTTTTTGCTAGCCAAACCCTAGCAAAACAGCTGGATACACACTCCTACATACCACACGAATCTTTCTTGGACTGGAGAAGTCTATTTTTTGCTGGAGTGAAATGGGATAATCGGAGTAATAAACTAATAAAAAGCTTTAATAAAAATCCAATCCAGAGCTTAAAAGTTTTAAGATTAGTGAAGATAAAATAGATCTCACTGCATAGCAAAAATCATGTCAAAAACGCAAGATCCGCTTATACTTCCACAAACGTTACACCACCAACCCTCACCTCCGCACCGCAAGTCGTATATAGTAAAGTCTTTAACCGTAATTTTAACTTTAACTGTAGTGGTGCTCGTCATTAACTATTACCTGATCTCAAACTGTCCCA
Source organism: Seira musarum (assembly GCA_027743895.1). Lineage (NCBI taxonomy): Eukaryota > Metazoa > Arthropoda > Collembola > Entomobryomorpha > Entomobryidae > Seira > Seira musarum. The sequence continues at coordinate 985 of JAHZMX010003119.1, forward strand.
AAGACAATGGAGAACCCGAGAATCTACTCAGACACTCGGTGGGTCCTCTCGAAGAAATTGGGGATGGAGGTGGGATTGGGAATGTGAAAGTAACAGTTTCGGTTTATTACGAGATATTATGTCCAGATTCGAAGCACTTTATACTAAAGCAGTTGGTCCCGGTTTTTGCCAAATACTCGAGCTACCTCAACCTCAGGATGGTCCCGTTTGGGAAAGCAAGCGTCGTTAAAAACGATGACGGATACGGGGTTTGTCAAATTAGACTAAACATTATTGATTGAAACATTGAAAAGACTTGATTCCTTAATTTGGGTTTCAATTATTATTCTCATTGATAGTTCAACTGTCAACACGGTCCCGAGGAATGCTTTGGCAACAAAGTAAGTTATTCTTTTTTGGTGTGTAAGATGTGGTTGATGTGGTAATATATATTTTTATATCTTTGATTGAATCCTTAACTTCTCCTTATAGCTTCACTCTTGCGCGGTCCAAGAGTTCTCCAATAATCAGACTCTCCAGCTGGAGATAATTGCTTGCTCTATGGATCGGTTCAGGTTGTGGGGTACAACGTCTTCCCAAGTGAGTGACGTTATGAAGCAGTGCAGGGACAAGTACGCACCAACCAGTGCTTCCTCTCCAGTCTTGTGCAATAACGCAGATGAGCTACTCGCCAAATATGGATACGAGACGCTGGCTTTAAAACCAAGCGTGACGTTCATTCCAACTATCGCAATTGATGGGGTGAGTCAGGAGGAAAAATAAAAACCATTTATTTCATTCCCAATGCACACTATATTTTAATTGGCTTGGCAATAAGAATTAAATTTTTTTGTCCCTTAGTCACTATCAAACCAACGCCAAATACTCCGAGATTTCAAGACGGTTATATGCGAGGTCCTTCGCAATAAAAAAGCTTTAAAAATTGAATGTTAAAGAAAGTCATTGTGACAAAAAGGTATTCAGGAATCAATGCATTTTTATTGTATCATCCAATATGGCAACGTGTGTTGTAAATTAGTGAAATTAAAAAGCAAAAAACGATTTTTTCCAAAACAATTAAAAGAAAACAAAAAAACACCGAAAATAATTCAATCGTCAAAGACCTTAGTTATAACAATATCACCCGTACTAATAGTCTGAGTCCCAGAGTCAACTAGTAACCCATGATGCTTCTGATCCCCTCCAACTTCTCTCTTCAAATCGCCGCACACGAAGTCGTGCTGAGTAGTTTTATTCTCGTTATTATTATCGTTAATCAGTCGGTTAATAATGGCCTCTAGTGAGTCAATCTGAGCGATCCTCGGGTCGAGCGAGGACGGGGCCGGAGTAGTGCCACTCAAGTCCGTGTACTCCAACGACGTTAGCTCGGAATTGGAAGCCGAGTCGGAAGACTGCGTTGCGTGGCTTGGATCCTCTAATCCACCTGCTGCAGACACTCGCGACGAACTCATCTTTTCCAACTTTTTCGCCACTTTCAGACTCAACTTAAGCTTTTCCTTTTCATCGTCCGTTAGGTTCAAATGTCTACGATTTAATTACGCACATTAAATTTATTTTATGACTAGTTTATTAATGGAAAGTAATTAGGGCGATTGGGTAACACTAGCAAAATTACTTGAGCAGCCTCATTTCTCGATTGCTGAGTACTAGACTCGAGTTGCTTGTTCCTCCTTCTTCGGTGAATGCTTTATCAAGTTTTTCACGAAGCGCCCTGAGGTCCGCCTCATTTTTCCTCAGCCTCCTTCTCGACCTAATCTCATCGGGTTCAATGTGAGTGAGAATCTGCTCCTCGCATAGCTCGTTGAACAGTTTGAGTTTCTCGGGATCACTGGAAACGCGCGCCTGCAGGTTCTGATAGATACTTGGGACTAGGCACATTACATCACAGGACGCGTAAGCAATCATTTGCTTCGTCAGTGGACGTCGGGACCAAAACTTTTGATCATGACGGTAGACGGACTGAAAATGACGTTTACCATAAATGTACTTACTGCATATTTTATTTATTTATTTTATGCACTTGGGTTGGCATGCGCCACCTTTGACCTTACCTTAACTTTATCTTTAAATGGGTTACACACGGTACCATAAACACTGCATAGATTGTTCAAGCTGATGTTCTTGAGACTATTATTCTTTGCAGAGTTGCTGTTGTTATTATTATTGCCTCCGTCATCGTCTTCATAGCTGCCCGTCATTTGTACCACAATGTGGGCCACTTGAGTGTCAAAGACATTCTTTAATCGAATTCCGAATTGTCTAAACAGATTCACGCTATCGTTACGACAATCGTGCATGACCTAAAATTACAAAATGAAAACTCATTCAAATTCAAAGTTTCAAAACAACATGTTATTTGTCCATACAAAATTATCAATAAAAATCTAAGAATATGTACCTTCGTAACCTCCCCAGTGAGCAGTTTGCCGAGCAAGCTCTTCTCACCCATTTCAATTAAGCCCGCTTGCGTGAGCACGTCGAAAATAAACACGCTCCCGCGGTTAGTTCCGACCTGAACCAAAGTTATCTGTCCATCATTTCCCAAGTTAATTCCTTCAAAGTCGACAGCAACTGGTTCATTCGCTTTGATAATCTCGTCAATGATCTGAGAAGCTTTCCTCTGGTTCGACACAATAGTAGTCCTTCCGTGGATATACGACCTGAGCTCTTCAGTATCTCCACTTTCGCACAAACTCTGGAATTGGTTGGAATGGTACCCAACCATCGGATGAGACTGTGACTCTGTTGCTGATGAGGAAGAAGTGCTAGTTGGGGACAATACTAATGGAGTGCTGTCGTGCTTGTAATCGTGCTCAACGTTTTGATTGATTGTTTGCAACAAAATTTTGGACACACGGTGTTTTAATAAATTCTTTGGGGCTGATTGCTGTGGTGCTGGAGGTTGAGGTGTTGGTAAAGGGCGTATCCTTTGCTGGAGACTTTGGTTCCGGTTTTGGTGTAGGAGTGATTGCTGCTGCTGGTTTTTGTGTTGGTGCTGGCTTTGAAGGGGGAGATGACACAATCACTACACCGGTCTGTCTTTTTAGATACTCTAACCCAACCTTATACGAGTCTGAGAAAGTCACCAAGTTACTATGAACCTATTTGAGGAAGCACATAGTTTTATTGAATAATACAAAAGTGGTATTTCAAATCAAGGTTGCATACAGTAACAAATTCTGTTTACCTGGAAGCACTGTGGATACATTTTAAAGAAAGTAGCGAGGTCATTCGGCGTTTTAAAGTACTCGACTCCATCGTCACTGTCTTCGTCATATTTGAGATTTCCAGCGCAGAATAACTGTTCGACCAACATTGGTCCCCGATCACTAAGGCACCCTCCGTAGAACTCTATTAGCTCCACAATTTTTTTCTTGTCTATCCTCGTGTTTGCGTTGTCCACTTTGTTGTCGCTATAGTAATTTTCAAACTCCTTGAGCAGCACCTCGTCCTGCGAGTTGAGAATGAATACGTCGGGGTAGCGGGACAAGAATTGCGTAAACTCTCGAATATGCTGACCCGAAACATGACGAATGTGTGGAGGGGCTTGCGAACTAATTAAATGTGGTAATTAAAACATTAACACTACTCTTTGACGACATCGTGAGTGAGCAATTAAAAATAAAATTTAGTTTAAAAAATACGCATACCGATGCCCCAGAAGGCTTTTGACAGGCACCCAGATCCCGATCCCATATTGCATGAGCCTCTCTCTAAAATACTCAACCGCCTCATTGTCGATACTGCTGGTGGTCGTTGCAGCACTTGCTGGTTGTTCCACAGTCTCCTCCCCCATGGTGCCACTACCCTGGACACCTGCATTTTTTATCAATGTCGAGTTCACATTGTAGCTCACCATGTCACCATCGATTTTGAATATACTCGGGTACGTTTGAAGGAACTTTTTCAAACCCGACTGGGAGCCACCCGCTATCTGGCGCATCCTTTTAGAAAGGATGAATGAATTACATTACTTGGGGAAATTTCTTTGTAACGCACAAACTGAAATATTTAAATTGCTTCACTTACTCCTTGGTGAACCCCTTTGACCCGAACTGGCAACTGAGGTCGTGAAGCGTACGTTTATTCGTGTACAGCGTTGAGTCGGCATTATTATTGTTCCCATGTGAAGGGTCCAGCAGTTTTTCAATGAAGAACAGCAGCGTTTTATTGCGCAAGTGCTCGTACGTTGCTGGGTCCATATTTAAAATTAATTAAGCTTGATTTGCCTCGTCTTTTTAAAGTTTACATTATGTCAGCTGTGCTATTTAAAACAACGATCAGCTGGGGCCAACCAATCCTTTAAAATCTTCTAGCCATTTTTAGTAAAAAATAATTTATTAAATTAGCTAAAACTAACTAACTAAAATTCAACTATTTTAACTGGTCATTGCTTAAAAAATATTGGATGGGGATGCTGATTGATTTTGAAAAACTGGACTTTCGTCTGGGACCATGACCAGGAGGAACGAGGAACATTATAAAAAGGCACGGCTTCGAGGGGAGATGGGTGGTCAGTCGGGTGTGTGGCAAATCGTGCTTGACAGTCGAGTCGTCGAGCTCAAGGTGGAATGTATGTTCTGACCACCCGATAGAGTATGTTGGAGCATGAGTGCCGATTTGCAGGTCTTTGTTTTCATTTCAAAGGACGCTTCATTTTCAAAGTCAACTCCAACTCCAAAGCAAAAAGCATCAGAAATGTGATTTTAGGATTATGATTTTATCATAGTCATGTCCCGTTATATCAAATCTTCTCATTCTCCAAAATAAAAACTACATATTTATTAAATGACGGCTGCAGTTTAAACTTTAAACTTTCAGAGGAAAATTGCGCATTCATTATTGCAAGCTGATATTTTATAATGCACACAGTCTGGAATGCTTTCGTCGATTCGAAAGAATGCAAATGTCAAGAGACATGTTAACGCATTAATCATCATGTTCAAATAATTTTCCTCAAATATTTCCTTTCAAAGTTTTTTATCTCGAAAGTTTTTAAGTTCATTCGGACAGTCCAGTATCGTCATTCGACAAGGCTAGAGCGTCATGATTTATTTATTACTCATTATTCATAAGCAACGCTACGATAATGCAGTACAGGTGTGAGTCGATAAATCAGACTGTCATTTCAATGTATCAATCCTATCAATTCCATTGGGTTGACTCATCAACAAAGATAAGATAACGATACACATGCGTTTCACTCCTCGAAGAAAACACGTAATTATTATTCAAATATACCATTTTAGGAAGCAAAAAATCATTACGCAACAAACTGTGAACAGCAAAATCTCAATTTTCAATCCTGCCTACCTCAGTATTAAGTTCTGGGCTTAAAGATTACGTCAACTTAAACTTTCGCTTCTCTTCATACACAAAAAAATCTTTACTGTTTGTATAATTAAATATTGATTTTTTTATTCCTTATTTATAGTTTAAAGGACTGTAAGGAATCGCACGCTGATAAAGATCATTTATATTTTTTGTAAATTTTGTGCATTTTTATAGCATCATTAGTGGGTCTTTAGATACAGCCAGCGATTGTTTACGGTATCTGGGCTTTCTTTGTAGGTTTTACTTTTGTTGAAAACCACTAGTTTTAGATAGATAATTTTGGTTGCTTCTTTCTTGTTATGGCACACTAGTATAGCCGGCCCAGAAAAAAGCTTGAATACTAACTTTTGAGTTATTATACAAAGTTTCTGTATTTATACTAAATATATTACACTAAATAAAAGTGTCATTTGAGATTCTATTTCTATTTGTTTAACGGGACAAAATATGGCTGAAAATATTACCGAAGACCAGGAGACTGACCAGCAGACTCAGGAGGAAGACAGGTAGCAAACTAAACTATGTATATTATAAAATTCTCTTCAAATAAAACTATGGTTATTATATATCGTCTACTAGTGACACCTAGTTTTAGTGGTTCATTAAAATAAAAGATCCATCGAAAAACAACTTTGAATCGTTACCATACCCATGGTTCTCTCTAAAAAAATATGTGTTACTTTGCTCAGCAATTCAGCATCTTTTGAATTTGATCAATCCTATTATGTATAGGACTTTAAATTTAAATCCATATACCATGCACCTTGACATGTGAGGTCAAGTGAAGTAGTTTTCAAGCGGTTTCCTGTAGTTCGCAATTATTCAGTTTGCGACATTGCCGGCTACATGCATTGCTAACTGACGATCCTTTATTCATAGTAAGAGTAAAGAATCAATAATTCGATATCATGCAAATTCACAGGGTGACAAAATTTCGTCTGGGGTAATGTGAGAACATATTTGACATAAAACTGGTCGGAATAATCCCTCGTTAAATTATTTATCGCAACCAGAAGTAACATCAAAATGAGGCAAATAATTTAGAAGGATTAGTTTATTTCTCAATTTACCCCTGCTCCTCAGAGCTGGCACCAAAGATACCAAAATTTTACGCAAAATCCTCATTGTGTACCACTGTCAAAAATCAAAAAACTCCCTTTTTATCTCAAGAATAAAAAGCAAAAAGCCTCTTATCTATCCTTTGATTGATGCGTATCTTACAAACGTGAAGCACAAAAAAAAAAACCTTCATTATTGTTGGTGTGCACACACCCTGAAGAACTACAAGCGAGAACCAACCCCCACATATGCAATGGCAATAGAGGAGAGGAATATGCTGGCTTACTACTATTACTATTACTAACTACAGTTGGTGTAACCCCCTCAATGTACTCGCAACACTGGTTTAGTAGGTCTCTTGAAAAAAAATAATGAGTTGACTGAGCTCGATAGTGAGAACAGCAAAGAAAGTCTGAAAATCAATCCAATCCAAATGTGTTGTTGTGGTTGTGGTAGATCCAATTAGAAGAAAATCCCATTAGACCTAGTTGACAAAAATAAAATATGTCGTAGTCGTGTTGGTAGGTAGTGAAATATTGTGTGCTCATCATTTTAGAAACATGAGTAACCCACCTCAGCCACCACCACCTCCCCTAGAACATTTCCTGAAGATCCCGAGAATACGGCTGAACAAGAAGCAGCAGAAGCAGGACAGTGCCAACAACAAAGGTCATCTTTACAATAATGCCTTTCAGAATAATAACAAATTCATTGAGACGGGGCATCTGGTGAACACCAACGTGCTCGGGAACATGATTCACAGTGATAATAACCAAGGCAGCGGGGGTGGAGGGGGTACGCCCGATCAAGATGAAATCCGCAGGTTCATAAAACCCAAAAAGCTCCCCAACCCTATCAAGGAATCTCAAGCAATGCAGAACATCCATAAGGAACTACTGCTTAACCAGAAAATGTAAGCACATTAAATCAGAATTTAAATTGAAATGATATTTTTTTCGTCACACATTTAAATATGACATCTATGTACCTGGTTTCAGTGGCCGCTCAGTATTAACCCACAAGACGGAACTCCAGAAGGCAATCGAAAAATTGGCAGCAAAACAGCAACATGAACCTGATGAAGCACCAGCACCTGCGACAGCACCACTCCCTCCCCTTGTCACCAGTGGCAATAAGCAATCAGAGTTTCAGCGAATCCTGGACGCAAGGGCAAAGTTAATTGAAGACCAAAAGTGTTTCGTTGATGGGGAAAGCAAGCAACATGATCCGCCTGAAAGTGAATTTGAGAAGATCCACAAACGGGTTACCAAACAGAAGTGAATTTCATTCATCTGCTTTATGTGATAATGATAATTAGTTTTTTTCCTCGCAGAGTAATTTTCGTAATTTGAGCTAGGTACATGTTAATATTACCTGTATTGTAATGTGGAACAATTTTTAAAAAACTGATCTGAAATCATTCTGGGTGTATTTTTGCTGAATTTTCTATCAAATCAAACCTATATAACTATCAAAAAGGAATATATATTTTTTGATCTTTTTAATTGGGACTCCAAGAATTTGACTCGTATGTCGAACGAAAGAAATATTTTGATTGGTGACATAAAAAGAAAAAAAATATCTAGTTTTGCAAAATAATTGAATTATTAATAATATAATAATATGGTATTGATTATTGATATAACAATTGGAGCAGTAAACGATTTTGTGCAGTTGAATATACGAAACAGTATTTTTCGTAAACCTATTGATATTTCTGTAAAGAAATCTCAGGAAATCAATAATCTATTGCCTTTGTAAGTGAAACAAAAATATTTTTGAACAGATCTTTTCGTCTGATTACTTTTAATGATAAGTATCATGCTTTTTTATGATAAAGCTAGTGATTAATCTTAAGCAAAGACCAGATTAAGAAGGGTAATAACCTGAAACTATATATTTGAATTCGAACTTATATCCAGAATCAGGAAAAATGCTTTTTACTTGCAACAAAGATTATTGATGGGTAATGTAATTGTAACTGATTGTGTTTTCCAGTATTTTGCTGCATATTATCAAACTCTATAGTAGGTTTTCGATTCAATCAGAGAATTATTTTCCTACAATATTATTCGACCCGTGAAGAAGAACCAAATGAAATCTTAGTAAATACCTAAATTATTATATATATTTGTAAGTCAGCAACGATACTCTCATAAAATGAAATAATTCTAATAATTTAATTAATGGAAATCATGCAGTAATCTAATATCTCGAATGATTTAGCTCATTTGTGTTCTCTGCAATTTGAAATTTTTAAAACTTTTGAAGAAGTGCAGACGTCGAACAATCAAAAGATTATTGATGGGTAATGTAATTGTAACTGATTGTGTTTTCCAGTGTTTTACTGCATATTATCAAACTCTATAGGAGGTATTCGATTCAATCAGAGAATTATTTTCCTACAATATTATTCGACCCGTGAAGAAGAACCAAATAATGAAATCTTAGTAAATACTAATTTACCTAAATTATTATATATTTGTAAGTCAGCAACGATACTCTCACAAAATGAAATAATTCTAATAATTTAATTAATGGAAATCATGCAGCAATCTAATTTCTCGAATGATTTAGCTCATTTGTGTTCTCTGCAATTTGAAATTTTTAAAACTTTTGAAGAAGTGCAGACGTCGAACAATCCATTCCAGTCTGTGGCAATACGTATATGCGTTAAAGTAGATATATATTTACATAAACGGTCCAGTGATTTATAATGCTAACGAAGTCAAGTAAATCCCAAGTCAAATGTGAAAAAATTGGTATGTATTTAATTGTGTAATTTTCATTTTGCACGCATCCTAACCAAGCCATTATAAATAACTTGTTTTGTACATATTTTGTAGAATGACAAAAACTTTTAATTTATTAACTCATGGTTTTTGTGCTAATACGGCCGGTAGTGTGTAGCTTTAAAATTGTAAGAATTGAAATAAAAAAAATGTTTGGAGATCATTTTAGTCATGCGTCCTAATTTTATTTTAATTATACATATTTCCAATATCATCACTGTATCGTTCGTGTTTGTCCGGTCTGAGTCAGCAACAAAATAGAATCTAAATAAACCATGCTCTAAAAATCCGTCACCAGGAAGAATTGATTAATTATATAGGAGAGAAGAAAATGAACGCAAACAGATTTCAATATTTTCAAACCAACAAAAACAACGTTCTTTATTTCAATCACTCACATAAATTAAATCACAAAAAAGACTCATTCTCGCTTAAAAAAGTGTTTACCCAGTAGAACATACCCAAACACATATATAATCTTTTACACCTACGACAATTTCTCCACAACATGTTTTTTGGTACCATTTTTTCTTAAACTCTGTAAATACATGATATAGAACGTACAAGAAGAAGCACTCGATAGTAGAACAATCGTACAATTAAAAAATAGAAAAATGCTAATAACTAACACTACAGCTCGTCGTGTTCTGACTCCTTCTCCTCGTCATCGTTGTCCGAGTCATCATCGTCTTCAGACTTCTTCTCTGCCTCTGACTTTTTGCGCTCTTCTTCGTCTTGAGCTTCCTTCATCTTCTTTTCTGCCTCCTGTGAAAACCAAACATGATCACAAATTCAGCATTAGCATATACTAATCAAGATTAATCAAATTCAAACCAAAATGTAAGTAATGCATGTAGATGCAAATAACTCACCACTCCATCCAAAACTGCCTTCCTCTGGGGAGAAAAATAATTCATGAGCATGCATTTCTAACGAAAATAAATATAGCATCATATGAGATTTGTCATCTTTTAATTAACTTACTTGTTAATTAGATGGTTCTTTCCCTTGTAATTGAAAATGACGTGGACCTTCTTGGTTCCAGGTCCACATATGTCAGGCCCAAACATGACGAGATATGGAGTGTCTCCATGCATGTCAGTGGGTTCGAAATCGCAGTTGAAGAGCTTGATGTAGCCGCCACCACAGTCAATATTCTGCTCATGCTTCACACTGAACTGCAGCACCAACGGCTTCTTCTCATTTGTGAACTCAGGGAAACGGGTAGAAAGTGCGTAAAAATGGGCGTCCTGGGATGTCTTTATTCCTGCCATTAAAAAAATTATTCTCATATTATGTTAGCCTAATGGAATTCCCATTAAATTTCATAAATATGGAACTGTCTTTACCTTTGTTGTTGGCGTCAGCGTAGAATTTCCCAGCAGTGTGTTCAAACTTGCCGAAAGTCTTTCCATCGTGTTTGGACGTTACCCATCTATTCACTCCAGCCGTCTGTGAAATGTCAAGATTAATTAAGTTAACGACAATTGTAATTTACGAGTAGAAAGAAAAGCAACAGAAAACTACAAATAAACAAATCTCACCATCGTCAAAATTTTCTTCAAAATACACTTCGCCAGCGTATGCGCTGACTACAGTTGCCAAAAGCCAGATTAATTTGTACTTCATTGTAAAATAATTAAATATTTAATTAAATTTGATTTAACTTGACTAATTTGCCTTAATAAACAATTTTTAACAAATCTCGACCGATCAGTACGAAAGTCAAACCACTAATGATTGAAACTGACTGAGCCGGTCACAGTGTTTTGCTCTCTTGATATTCTTCTTCTGTTTCTGGATAAAAGTGACAAAAAAAAAACTCTGCAAACCTATCAGTACGAAAGTCAAACCACTAATGATTGAAACTGACTGAGCCGGTCACAGTGTTTTGCTCTCTTGATATTCTTCTTCTGTTTCTGGATAAAAGTGACAAAAAAAACTCTGCAAGCAAACGAGTTTACATGTTCGATTCTGATTGGCTGAAGTAATCTGACGTTGTCGGCCAATGAGAAGAGTACACGAGAATAGAGCTGCGAGAGGATAAAACCAAACACTTTGTTCACCACTTATCCTTCCTGTACTTCCTCCTTTTCTACGAGAAGGATTCACGAGTGAATGATCTGGAAGAAAAAAGGCCTGTCTCCGTCTTTGCTTGAGCTTCAGCTTATAAAAAAAGCAAGCAAGGTTATTGCATGCATTGCAATTACATGTTAGGTACATCCACATTGCATTGCATTGTATTGTATTGTTTGAGGCTCGGCTCAGCATTTATACCACAACCGTGATTTACTGCATGGGATAGTTCGCTTATAACGCGAATAACTTTAAATAGGTACCTTAACTCATTTTTTACGAATTAAAAAACCCCAAAATCTATTTTTATAACGTCTTTATGTAAGACGATTAAAATAAGGGAATTAACTTTAGGATCCATCTCAGACTTTCATAACTTTTACCATTTTCTCATGGTAAAAGTTATGAATGGAGCCTAGGAAAGGGTTAAACCTAAAGTAAGCCTTTTTACGGATTAGTTTTGGATCACCAGATAGGACGATCAACAAAAAAAGGTTATATGTATTCTGTTGACTTGACGTGGTCACGTCACCACGTCACGGTGCAAATTGCAAATGCAATATTACCTATTTTTATGTAAAAAAATAAAAACAATTAGATTGACGGTTGATGAAAAACGATTCACAAAGTTTTTTCTGAAATAAAAATCCCTTACGACCTTGCTGAGGTCGCTGATGTTTATTATAAATTATTATAGGCCGCTAAAAACAAATAAAATAAAATAAATGTCTATCCCAAGAGGCCTTTGAGTCTCGTCTCTGAGAATTTCATTCCTATCAAAAGCTATTTATATGCATTCCTAAGGTATGATTCTAGTCTATTTAATACAACCTCTCATGAAATTATTTCAGAGAATTCGATCTCTAGATTCAGAATAAAATTCAATTCCGAAAAACCAACCAGCAAATGTCATACTTGAAATATGGCAATATCACAATAACTCACGATACGATACGATAATGGTCATTGTTGGTGATCATTTAATAAAAGTGGCATTATTATTATTCATTCATACATTATACATTACACTCGCCAAACAATTGAACAAATTGAATTTCTTCGTTACATCCGTTCTCGCCCCCTATCCATACAACTTCCAACTCATTCAAGTGTCCAATGCTACCCCCATCTGTACGGAAACGTTCCAACCCTGTCAAACATCAAAATGAGAAGAAAGATAATAAAAAAAGTAAATAAAAATTCATGGATTCCTGTCACATCAATATCATCCATTTTTCCCCTACTCTGCAACACTCATACTCATAGATAGCAGATCAAAAGACAAAACCTCTCCAGCAATAACTATTTTTAATTTTTTGTAACTAAATATAATGGTCTCGTGAGAGTAGGAACAAATTAAATGTAAGATGCCCCACCACTCATCATCAGTACTGAGGAGGAAACATCCTCCAGTAGCCAGTAGCAGTAGCAGTAGTAACGGTAACGCAGTAGTAGTTAGTAACACCACCCCACCAAGTCTGCTAGATCTAACATCGATAATAGTCGCGCTTAATTATCCCTTTCAATACATCGAAGAGAGATACAAGAATATCATTCCTGAGCCAGTTCAGAAACAGATCATATATCACTCGTTCCCTAAGAGCGAGCAAGACGTACTTGTGTATGCCGCCAGTGACTTCAACGCTGACCGTTATGGGGTCGAGCAGGTGGTTCAGATCGGGTTCCACGTAAGTGGGATTGTTCAGGACAATAATGGGACTAACTTGAATAACAAGCATAGCAGTAAAAGGGCACGGAGGAGTATCGAACACGACCATGATCATTATCATCACCTCCACCATCATCATCACCACTCGACCGATGATCCCACCAGCTCCAATATATTCAGGGTCTCGGCCACCTTTGACCGGGGCAAAATCACAAGTGTTTCCTGTAATTGTGAGGGAAACAACCAGAGACTGTTCTGGTGTGATCATGTTATCAGTTTGGCTCTTCACAGAATTCGCAAGAATGTGCAAGGGAAAGATTTTGTACTCAGGGTCCCAATATCAGGTAAGTTCACCATGGGAAGTATATTATAATATTTATTTTAGGATCCACTGGCTCAAATTCAAAATTGCATGTGTATTTTTGAAATATTTTCCTTAGAAACGCTACTCCAGCTGAACCGCTCACAACTGCAGAAACTGGTCCAGTATTTGATCTCAGACCACACCGATGTGCTTCCAACAGCTCAAAGACTCGCTGACGAGATTCTCTTCATGAAGACTGATGACAACTTTATCAATAGAATACACGGTGTGTATCATTTTCCACTCTTTCAGGCTATTCAGATCGCATTTATTTAAGATTAAGTCTTCAATTTCATAATTACTTTCTTTTTTAGGCGCTCCTGATCCAACTGCAGGCCCTTCTCCGTTGGATCCTCATTCTTGGGCATTAAATGAGAACCAAATAGTGTCTACCGTTCGCGCTTACATTTCCCACCAACAACCTCAACAAACCTCTTCTTCATCACAAAACGTGATCCAAGTATTGATCGAGAAGATTTATAAGATGATCAAGTCCCGTGATTCGAACTCAAACCGGATCCTACAAATTATCACCACTGAGTTTGTCCGGGCAAAATCCCAGCAGCGAACTACCCTTTCATTGTGGGACCAAATTGTCCGCATCTGGAACGTGATTGTAATGAACCCTGACTTAACCCCAACTGAAAAACAGCAATTGAAAGAAGTGCTGGAACCACTTTCCTCCAATGAGCATTTGCCCGAATCTGAAGATGATAACAACTCCAGCATGTTTTCTTTGCCATTACGTGCACTCCGAAAGGATTTGGAACACAACGACTTTGAAATCATGAGACTCCACTCATCTGTATGTCATGGCGTCGAATGCGTGCAAGATGCCTTACATTTATTGTCGAAACTAAAAAAGAATTCCACCATGAAGATGGAGAACGCTCATTTATTATTCGACATACTAAGGCCATCCCATCCTGTCGAAGCATTTGAAGTCGCGTTGATTAGTTTGACGAACAAGTGCAGATTAAAGCAAAGTGCATATGTACACGAAAAGCATCTAAAGCTTGTGGAAAGCATGATCAGCAAACTATCGTACATTGTGGACAAGCAACATTCCATACTTGTACGCTACGCGTCTCTTTTGGAGCAACAAACTGTAGGTCCGCAAGAGTTCCCGTTCATCTTGGTTGCATCTCATTTTTTTGAGACGCTGGGAGCAAACGAACTCAGTTATCGAGTTGCTTTAAAACATTTAAGCGTTCCCCAAGACTCGTTCGTGCACTCCCATTTGGAGGCGACTCAGATCGCCTTAGCAACAAATCTTCTCCTAAAAGCTCCAATCGATAAGGCAACAGAGATCTCCTCCACCATCATGCATGTCGTTCATAGTAACACGAACTTATTTAGATTGGCTCAAGAGACATTTAAGCAGGCTACAACCAGTGCGTTGCTTGATGTCAGTTTCAACATTGCGCTGCACGTAGTGAAGGCAACCAAGTATACTGTTCACAGACGGAGATGGGAAATGGTCCGCTGGGTCGTGAGTTGTGGGGTTGAGATTGGGGTGGCCAAATTATTTTATCTTGTGAGGAATTGGGGTGAATATTTCAGTCCTGTAGAAGCTGTAGGTACAGTGGCCAGTAACGTACTTGGGTTGGTTAACAATGGGGGCAGTGTTGCTACTGCTTCTACAGCGCCGAATGGTCAGAGTGGAGCAATTGTTCCTGGAGCCAGTGTCAATATCAACAGTATTAGTGCGGCCGCTGTGAAAGTGGATAAGCGAGTATTGGAAGAATTGGGGAATGCAGCGAGGAATTTGGCAGTGCAATGCGCAAAAAATGTGAGCCCCATATAATTATTATTCATGCATTTTCCATTTACTTAACTGCGTGTTATAGATAATATTTAATTACTAATTTGGGGTTTCGATTTAAGGATCCTCAAAACTGTGCCCTGAACACGCTGACCATTTGCGAGAGTGACCCAATGGCATTTGAAACGAGTTACCAGATTGTACTGGATTCTGCATCCAAGGAATTCCTGACTCCGCAACAGATATTCACAATCGCGAGATACATGGAACACCGAGGGTATACGCAACGTGCGTATAGGCTAGCTGTCATTGCTGTTCAGCATGTTCACATTGGATACAATCAGGTCAGAACGACCTCTTTTTATGCCATTTCATGAATTAAGCTAATTAAACAAATGATAACAACAACATCGTTCTTTCTTACAGGACACCCACTCTCTGATCTCAGAAATTCACTGGACGTGCAATCTATCCCATCAACTTTCTACTCCACCCCATTTCCAGTACACTTCATCATCATCATCATCTTCTTCAACATCATCATCCTCTGCATCACAACCGTCACAAGTTCCTCCCTTACCTCAATCTAACTTGACCCCACCAACAACTGAGTTGGAAAACCTGATTCCTTTATTAATCCGTAACATAAAATGCGCAACAGTATTAACAGAAATCCTGCGCCGTTCAATCACGATAATGAGTTCGTACGAGAATTCATTTCAAAAGGGATCTAATAAGAAACTGAAGCTTAGAGTCTACGACAAGCTAAGTCTCTTAATCGAAGGCACCATCGATTCCTACATTACTACCACTCACTCTAGGTTAGTCCACATTAGCCCCAGGCACTACTCCGACTTTATAGAATTCCTCACTAAAGCAAGAGAAAATTTCATGCTGGCACCTAATGGCGTCGAGAGGTTTAAGCACCTCGTAGAGTCCATGAAGGTCAGCTATAAGGGGAAAAAGAAACTTTTGTTTCTACTCACAGAAAGGTTCGGATAAAGACAAGACACCACCAATGAGTGTTCGCTGTACAGAATGTGTTCATTACAACAACCACAACTATGCAAATTACTGTAACTTTATTAAATGATCTCAAGTTATCATAACTACTTCGGTATACATATTTTTTGTATATACCTTTTGGACAAGACTGAGAATTTGATTGTTTCTCCTTTTTGTATTGTGTGACTATCATTTTTT
>JAHZMX010003120.1:0-19215 GCA_027743895.1 Seira musarum
TCCGTCCTAAGTAACTTAATTTTTATAATCTGACTGGGCTTCCAATGTATAAATGTAAATGTAATAAAATTGGTTGTAATAAATTTGGCTGCGTTTAAATTGGCTGCGTTAAATTTGGCCGCGTTGAAATTTGCTGCGTTGAATTTGGCTGCGTTGATATTTGCTGCGTTAAATTTAGCTGCGTTAAGTTTTTCTGCGTTAAATCCGCTGCGAAAAAAATTGCTGCGTAAAAAATGCTGCGAATAATAACCAACCCGTGTGAAGCTGTAGTGACCCGAGCAAATCCTGCAAAATATTGATGAAGAAACTGTTAGAAGATTTTTTAAAGGAGGTACCTTTTTGCTTATGGAGCAGATTGTAGCCGTTACTTATTCCGCCTAACTTTGCTTTGTAATAATGCAGATCAAGACTGCAAATTTGAAACAAGTTTAAAAAGGTGTTCTAATTGAAATATTAAAAGCTACAAAGCTCAATTAAGCAAACGTGCGTCCCGAATTTTAATTTCTGATCGTAATTTCACGGATAAAAAATATTTATGATTTTTTGTGACATTGACAATCGATTAAAGGTGATGCAATAGCTGCATTAAAAACTGATTTAGAGAATTAACGCGTCACATGCAAGTGCAATTGGTCACATTAAGAGAACACAGTTTTATCTTTAATATGAAATTATCAACGCCTACCACCATTTCGAAAGTGCCGCACGAATTTTAAATTCTTATAGATTTGTCCCATCCATAGCCTGATAATGATAACTAATGGTTAATGTCAGTGAGGACGATGTGTTTGCTGGAGCTGCAGAACCGTAAATCTTTTGGTTAAATGTGGCGAGTAATGCTTTTCATGGGACATTGAGTAGTTGACAAGATAAGTAAGGAGAAATGAACTAGATACTCCGGCATTTAAACTGAGAATAAGACAGGGACGTCTTAAATGTTTATCAGCGGCCACTGGAAATACTTGTTTGTTTATTGTATATCACGGAACGAGTACGTGGATGTCAAAAAATCTGCCCAATGGCATGATTTTCCTATTCCAAGCTTATTTGATTAAATACAGGTAGGATATGATTCATTACAGTGCTTTCATTGTTATTTTTTATATTAACGTTTCGAGAATGATTTTATTTTTCTCATGAAATTATAAATATTATATGATTGAGCTCACCGGAAACCCTTATATATTTCTTGAATTGTCGCATTTCCAGAGTTATTTAAAATGTATGAGCAAAACCTTAAGTACATTCAGAAAACTTTAGAAAAGGTCACATATTTTTTATTGCCTCGAAGAAGAACGGAGGTAAGCAATAACAAGAATGTTTTACGAATTTGTTTAACCTTGATGGCGTAATTTTTCAGTAGCTGATTTAGACAACGTGACAATTTGGTATGAGAGTTGAAATACGGAACAAGCTGACTATAAGAATTGGACATTGGACACTGTTGCTTACAATTTTAACTGAACATCTCCGGAGCAAATCACATCTAAATCCCAAGTTTTATTTGCAAACAAGCTGAATGAACTTACGATTTTACGATCCGGTGGAAAGTCTATTATTTTCATGAATTTTTTAAATTAAAACTCGTTCAACCTATGTATTTTATGGGTTTATGTCATTTCGCTATGAGCAAGCCTTAGGCCAGTTGTTAATATGTAGCTCATGAACAAATATGTAGCTCAAGAGGCAACTAGAGACTATCTTGGCTTAAGTGGATATTCGAGTTACAAATGGGATTTGAAAGCTGTCGCACAAAACGGATTGAGAGAATTTTATTTGTCGGAAGTTTAAATGTTAAAATAGATTCACCGTATAAGAACAAATAATTCAAACGTCGGTTATTTCCAAGGAAAATGCATGAAGATTACTTTAGAGGGAATCCGATAAGATACATACATAGTTTCTCCCTAATAAAGGTGGTTTTGGTATTCTAACGAGGGAACATTTTCAAGTGCACCGCTTATCACATATAAATACAGTGAAATCTCTCTATAATTGCACCCCAAGGGGAAACGAAAAAGTGACAATTATAGGGAATAGCAATTACAGGGAGACTTTTTAACACGGTGATATATGAGGAGCGGGAATTGGGTAAGGGTCAATAATAGGGAAGGTCCACTATAAAGAAGGCAATTATAGAGAGACTTCACTGTATTTCTAATTGGCATATTAATAGCAGTCTCCATTAAAGTTCGACGAGCTCCATTAAATAGACTATGTATAGAATACGGATTAACTTGCAGGACAACCTTTAACATTTTTTCGACTTCCCTCCAGATAAAATTGACCTGCGTAAAAATACATGATAATACACGGGATAATTTTAGGTACGCATTAATAACAGTTCGTTCTCGCATTGTCATAGGTAGAAGAACTAAGTAGGCTTACCTAAATTAAATGATTCATTTTTTTTCAGAAATATAGCTTAAGCCTATGAAGTACCTACTTTCAGTATTGCATAGTTTTCAGGTATGGAATTCGGTGAACTTTATTATTTAAAAATGAAAACGAATTTTCTGCTCAATTTATGCAGGCTTGTCCACCATTTTCCAAATGAAGCACTTGTTGATCCATCAAAGTCTTTGTTTGAAGGAATTTATGCTTATTTTCTGGTGGACAGTTTGGAAAAAAGGAAGTGCACTGTAAATGAAGTAAGAAAGAGAGAAGTGCGGTGTTTGAGAAAGAATCGCATTTGAATATGACATAAATTCCCGTAAGCACTGAGAAATACATACCTACTAAAAATTCCAATGCTTTGATCATAAAGTTGTTACTTAAATGAGGATGACTGAGGTGAGCAGTTTGTTGAAATCACTTTTTACGGCTCGTCACTCATATAAAAGGTCTTGTAATAAGCAATGAGTTCCACTTCCAATACTTGCTCTTCTGGAGTTGTATCTAATTAAAATACATAATTGTTCTCCACCTAATACTCCTACTTAAGTGAACTTTGTGATTATATTTTCTTTCAATTTTAAATTAATTTGCGATAATTGATTAATTTAGTATTTGATCATGCCACCAAAGAAGGCACAAGCACCGGCTGCGGCTCAGCCTGTTCCCGGTATGGTGCTCCGTTCCAGCAGGGTAATAGTTAATCAGCAGGACCACAGAAAAAAAGGTATGATTCCATCTTCACTCTTACTCGTCTGACATTTTTTAAATAAAAATGTCTCGCATATAGAGGTTCTCATTTTTTTTAAATTTTCTCTTGTGTTTTTAGGAGCGGCAAAATCTACCACTGAAGCGAGTAAAGCCCCTAAAGGGCCTCAAAAGCCCCGCCAATTAGAGGAGATGACAAATGGTAAGAAAAATTCTAAACTCTTCTCGAATTATTCAGGATGAAAAATATTAACGTTTTTTTTAATCTGAACTAATTCGTTTTCAGAAGTTCATTCGAGGCCGCAGTCCAGAAGCAAGGCCAAGTCTGGAGCCGCCGAAAAACCAAAAGATCCTTTAAGAGTATGCCAATCCAATCTTTTTTATAAACTAATTTTGTATTATACAGTAAAGTATTTCCACCAATTAAAAAAATTGTTTTAATTTTACAGTGGTCTATAGCAAATGCGGTGACTTCAGGGACGGTGATTGTACCGGCTGGAAGACTCGAGGTAAAGTTTATTATCATCATCATTACTTATTGACTATTGTTTAAATGTACATTTAATTATAATGTGATTAAATGTTTATTTTTATTTGTAGAAACCCCGAGAGGAAGCGGAAAACTACGATTCACAGGTAGTACTAAGCGCGATACGCCTTGCGATGTCGGTGGTGCACAAAACACCTGGAATGACGAGGGAGGATGCGGAGAAGGAGATCCTGGAAAAGATAAGAAACATCCCGAAGGAACCTGAGCCAAAGCAAGCGCCTTCAAGCCTTCGGACACTTCGCAGTGCAACACGGAAAGCTAAGGTAAATTAACTTGTTTTTATACTAAAAATTCTTATAAATAAAATATGGAAAGAATAATTATTGCAGAACATAATTATTTTAAGCGTTTTTTAATTTTCAGGAGGGCGATTCTGCACCAGCAGCTAAGAAGTAACTAGTCTTTTTTAAACTTTATTTTATTGACTTAGATTTAATTATGTTCGATGGTTATTTAAAATGTGCCAAAGCTTATTTTAATAATTCAATTTTATGTAATTTGCAATTTTAATTAAACAAATAAAATGTATGAATTTTATGAAAATGCTTTCGCCTCTTTATCAGTTATTAAGATGGCATTTGTTGACATGATCTTAAAATGAATTAAAGGTAGCTTTCTTTCATGTTAGCCTTTGTTCATCTTTGGAAAATAAAGCATCATACATTTCGTATTACATAAAATTGGCAATGGAAAATGGAAGAAGAAGAAGGTTTCCACAAAAATTCATATCATACCATCAACTTGCATTATTATACCCACTCTTGACATGACTCATTCATACGCATTGGGGCTAGTCTTGTTCACTTCACTTCTTAAAAATCCTTATCATATCATTTACAATTACAAAAAATGGAAGAAGAAGAAGGTTTCCACAAAAATTCATATCATATCATCATCTTGCATTATTATACCCACTCTTGACATGACTCATTCATACGCATTGGGGCTAGTCTTGTTCACTTCACTTCTTAAAAATCCTTATCATATCATTTACAATTACATCAAGCTTTACTTACATCTTGCGTTAAGTAGTAGCATACCTACTCTCATACTCATGAAAATGAAGTGGTCTAAAAACATCGCATGTTCGCAATCGCAATTGCAAGGTAAAAAGAACATGGGAATAGGTCTACCTTCCTCAGTTCACATTGATTACCTCGCCGCAACAGAAGTGAAGAGTACACGGCATCAGCGAACGCTTATTCGTCAGTCCGTCTCAGGTCTGTTGGGCTGGTCTCATGTTCTTCAGAAGTGAAGTGCATTTGTAAATTGTAAAAGAGCGTGCAACAGGCCAAAAAGCCTTAGGCCATCATCATTTCATCCATTCCCTTTTCATTCTTAAGCAAAGTTTTGCAATTGCAACATTTTTTTTAGACAAAAATAATTTTTGTGAATTGTGAGTGTATTTGTATTTGCATTAATAAGGACTCGACGCAACAGTAGCGTTCCATGAAAGATTATTGTCATTTTTGTAAATTATTGTGAAGAAATTACACTACAGCTTATCTCCATCTTCCACCATTTGTCATTATTTTTTAAGAAAAAAAAAGAAGGAAAAACCTTGAAGCTTTAAAGTTAACACAAGTGCAGTCACAGTACATTCAAAGGAAAAAAACTGAAACACGAACCACAAAAAAAAGACGAGGTAAACCAAGAGCAAGACTAAACCAAGGATTACGCATACCTTCGTATCGTCAATCGTCATATGAAGGAATTCAAGACTATTTTGAGACTTATATTAACTTTGCTATTAATTATATTTAATTGAGATTAAAACTTCTCTTTAAAAAAAATTAAAATCACATGAACAGCTTTTCATTGTTAGTTGCACATTTGAAAATTGGTGAATGTGAGAATACTTGAGTGAAGAAGAAGACGAAAAAAACCTTCACATTCGATTCGTAATACAGCTTGTACGAATGTGATCGTGAATCCCTCTCTCATCTATTGTTCTCAAAATTGCATTGTTATTAGACTTGACTGCTCATTTTCATTGTTGGGTATACCCCTGCAAAACTCAAGTGCAACTTACGGCACCGTGTATTTCTAAATGCGCGTAAATAAATAGCGAGTGTATTGCATTGCATTACATTGGTGCGGTGAAGTGAAGATAAAAGTAAAAGTATCGTAAACCTAGGAAAAAAAATTTTGCCTGACTGACTGACTGAAGTCTCAAGTTTAGTTGCAGACGAAGACAAAACGTGTGTGGTTTTGTATATTGGTATATATTGTAAATTGAATTGAAGTTTTTCAGTTCATGTGGATTTGATTTTAACGAGTTCATCGGTTATTTTTAAAATCATGTCTTGAGCTTTCCATTGTCGACGGATAACAAAAAAAAGTGGAGCTTGAGAGAAGAAGATTGAAGGGAAAACGCAATACATTACGGCAACAGGTATTGTTTTGGTTTATTTTTTGCTACTGTAGAAAAATGCAAAAAAAAATTCATTTTCGCAAAATAAATGCACAACATAAATAGGAATCATAATAAATCGTAAATGTGGAATTTTTAAAATTTGGGTGAAATCATATAATCATAATACAATATCATATGTGGGGAATGAAATATGAAAGGAAATGATGAAAAAAATTTGATGGAATTTCTCTTTCGAAAGGTTCAAATTGCTACAAATGAAAGCCTTAGGTCATCATCATAAATCAAGAATCATGAAATGGGACAAAACAGAAAAGCTATTGAACTGATGAGATGAATGATGTGCTGAATGTTAATCCAATTAAGAGAAGGAAATGAAGAACATTAACAAATGAAAATTACATAAAAATGGAATTTCACAATGTTCAAAATTGCATGTCTTTTTGGGCCATCTTAATCTTTAAAAAAGAATTTTTATTTTTAGCAATAACATATGAATCCTTTGATTGTGAAACAATTTGGAATTCCAAAGTATCTTTAACAATTTCGCAATGTCAAAGACGAATCTTATCAAAAATAAATATTCCGTTCTAGTCTACATGATGCAATATCCCAGGTCATCTGCTTGCTCATCTGAGGAAAATGTAAATGATGCCGATTGGGTTTAAGATTACCAATGAGCGAACTCACCTTTTGCATTACCAAGTAATTCGTGTTTTCGCATTCACCAAAAACTTTATTGCAGTCTTGGTCTTGGTGCATCGCATGGGGTCATATCATTATCATTCATGTCATTATTATTAAGCTGTTCCGAGTAAATACAAATACTTAACTTAATATGAATGACTGTAAGGTAAACTACACATATTATCCATTTTGATCCATCCATCACTTCATAATGCCAAAGAAATACAAATAGTGCCACCAGCATAATCATCAAAATTGAAATGATTATGATTACTCTGCATAAAGTCAGAGAGGTCAGCAAGCCAATTCCGCTGAAAGAAGACATCATATAAGATGCTTGTTTGTTTGTTCACGAATGAATAAAAAAATTCATATAAATTAAAAAGGTTTCCATTATTCGCCTTACAGTTACAGTACAATCATCAACATCATTAATTTATGTTCCAAGTGAAAAAGCCTTGGCCAGCCTCAAGTACAAAATAGAAACTGGACCAATCGCATTTGAAGTTATAAAAAAATTAGCATAAAAAATTAATGATTTTATTAACCATTACGAACTAAAAACGAAGGTCTATCAAAACATGAAATCAACAATGAATTTACCTAACTAAACCATTATGTCATTTGTCCAGTCCAGTTTATTCAACATTCTGGAAGAATTCAGATATTTCAGGTCCTTAAGAAAATATTTTTTTATTCCGCTTGTTAAGCAAAATACTTTTGTTAAGTCATGTCGAAACGTTGTTATCGTCAAATTCAATTCAATATTGAACTTTTGGGTTGGGCTCTTAACTGAAAAGCGTGTCCTCCAGAGCTAATTTGAAGCTAGCACTTAAGTAACAATTGACAATCGATTCTTCAAGTCAAGACATGTGCAAGTTTTCAAGCTCTATTTTTTTTCCTATTGGACTTTTGCCATCGTATGTATCGTATCATTATGATTGTTTGCCTACCTTTTTGGTAAGATGGAAAGAAGGCAAAGTCAGCCTCAACCGGAATTCAAGGTGAAATAGAGGTAAATGCTATTGAAAACATGAACTGTGAGACATTTTTTTTTCTTCATGGATCATTTGATACGATCAACTCAGGTCCTTCCTTATGCAATGCATTCATAATGGGTTGAATTTTGTGTTGTATGAAGTTTAAATTTGTTCTTTGCAAAGGCAACAGCCATCGTTTATGCATCTTTTGGTTCTGCTTGGAATATATTTTTCGACACTGCATTCATTTGGCATGCCACAGATACAGCCTACAGCTTACCTTTAATTATGAAGGGATACCCACGACTAATGAATGCAAAAGACTCATGCACATGCTTATGCCATTCAGGTGCATTGCATTTTACGTTCATGCGTGACAAAGGAATGAAGTTTTACGAAGGAAGACATGACATGACACAGAGCCTTCTTGCTACAGTTCATAATGTAATGAAATGAATGAGACTAGACTACTAGAAGAGCGGGTGACCTTAGGAAGTTAAATTTAGTGTGACTTGGATTTTTATGGCGGTACAAGGAGAGGAGTTTTGATGAAGTAATAATTATGAGGATAGAGTTGAATGCGTGCATATTAAAATTCTTATGGGCTGGACGTGTCTAAATTGTAATTATGGAATTACAATATTTTGATATCATAAGCGTCTGTATGTTTTAGTTAAAAGGGTTTCCAGAATATTCAGGACACATCATCGTTCCATTAGTTTTTGATTCTGTAGAGAACTGAATCTCATTTCCGGCAAGCTTACATCATTCATTGGACTTGTCACCTGCATTGTGTATTTTGATGTGTTTTGTTTTGTTAATCTTTCAAGGCGTGGTCTTTCGAAACAAAAAGCATTCATTCATAAGCATTAATTTATGCGAAAAAATACAATCAAATCACATTTGTATCCCCAATAAAATTCTGATAAAAATTAAATACGAACAAATGTTCACCATAAATATGAGAAATAAATTCCGTTGAAAGCCATGTGTAAAGGATTTTAAACTGTTCTCTTGAGCTCAAATTGCAACGGATTTAAAGGACGCGATAAATTAGNCCGGCAAGCTTACATCATTCATTGGACTTGTCACCTGCATTGTGTATTTTGATGTGTTTTATTTTGTTAATCTTTCAAGGCGTGGTCTTTCGAAACAAAAAAAAACGTATTTCATTCATAAGCATTAATTTATGCGGAAAAAATACAATCAAATCACGTTTGCATCCCCAATAAAATTCTGATAAAAATTAAATACGAACAAATGTTCACCATAAATATGAGAAATAAATTCCGTTGAAAGCCATGTGTAAAGGATTTTAAACTGTTCTCTTGAGCTCAAATTGCAACGGATTTAAAGGACGCGATAAATTAGTTATGCTTAACTGTATGCAAATATCATCATTTATTATTAGCATCAAAATTCGTTATTTTATTGTCCTGTCTGGTCTGGTGGCGTTATTTCCCTCTGGGTACAATGCCCCGTTCAAATCAGAATCCCTTTGTCATTGAAAAATATAAAGTCTGTTCGGTATTTCCTTTCCTAAAAATCTGATTTGCTTATGAAAGGATTTCTGCGTACAAAATTCCACAAAAAATGATTCACATCCAAGATTAGTACGCTCTACAAATGATTTTTCCATGTATCGCGACGCAGTTTACAATCACAAATCTTATTTTAAGTTGGATGATCTAAAAATTTCTATCTGCATATCAATCTCTGCAAATCCTGAGAATTTGCCCCAGCATAAAAATTTTAACAATACTCACACTCGTTCTTCCCTGCAGCACCTGTTGCTTGTAGCTGCTGCTGCTATTTTTTATTCTGAGTTAACCGGGCAAAGTCATGTCCATGTTCTGTGTAGCACATCAAAACAAAGATATTTTTGCATCCGTAGTCCGCATCCTCAGCAAAATGCTACGGTTTTCAAAAAAACAAGCCATAAAATGCCTACCTAATCCACCTGCCTTGCTAGAAGATGATCGTGTTTTGTGTTGTATGACGCACGAAATGAATGACGATTTACAATGCTCTTACTTCGTAACGACTACCTACATTGCAAATTATTTCTCGGAATTTCAAGATCAAAACAGAAACAAGGCAAGCCGCACTGCAGAAATCATAAAATCATAATCCAGAACCTAACTAACAATGCAATGCAGTCATTTTATTATTATGATGATGATAGTGGGATTTTTTTCTTCAAGTGGGCAGCGGGAATGGGGCTTGATTTTCCTGAAGAGTCATACCATCTCATCTCCTTCATTTTCATTTCACACGAATGTTCCATAAGCAGCAAAAGCAACAGTCATTCACTTTATCTGGAAAATCCCAAATATATCATCGTTTCGTCGTCTTAAAAAAGTGATTAAGGTTATGCTTATGCATACCTTTGAATATTATGTAGATATTCTGTAGTGGACATGGTATTCCAAAATGGTTTTAGAATGATGATGTAGCGCAAAGCGAAACCTCATTTACACTTTCCATTCGTCACGATTCTTAACATGGCAATGCAATGTAATGTAAACTGCACGAAAAGCATAATGAAATACCATTGCTTGTTCAAAAATATAATGTCGTAAAGATGTCATCGTTATCATCATCCGAAAAGTATCGTGAAGGATTACTGAATTACGTATGAAGAAGACAAATAAGTGAGGTAAAAATGACAAGATGAAAAAAGTGGAGGGAATTTGGTTAAAGAAAAATTGGAATTGGTTCAGGTGTACTACCAATGACACTGACAGAACTTCAAGTGAAATGAGGTGGAATCAATAAAAATTCGATTTCAGAAATTTTCTGATGTATTAAGAATGTTGTAAATAATGAAAAATGCAGCGTGACTTGGCTTATGCTTAAAAAAGGCAAGACAGTAATTAAAAATAAACACAGACTATTAATTACAGATAGCATAAAGGCATGTATGTAGGGAATGTTATGACTCTTGTAATTAAAATTTACACCATAATTTCAGCTTAGTATAAGGCACAGTTAATTTTTGTCTTAATATTTTTTCTTGTCATATAAGTAAGGTATACTGACTGTGAAACTGAATTTTCAAAGAATGACTTCGAGCGGATATTTTTTAGACTTGACATATTTTGTTTAGCTATCTTAGGTGTAATAGACGTAGACATGCTGTACTGTAGGTGCTTTATCTGAGCTATGTAGGTACCTATCAATTCAGGATGTGCACAATTTGCATGCGATTGTTTGTACTTTGTCTCGTGTCTTTTGGACTTTAATGTTGCAGCTGTATCACAATCGCACATATTTCTGTCATTTGAATAAGCTGAGATTTGACTTTGACGAAAAAGTATATTTGCTTGGGCTAGATTTGCATTTTTGAATCCAAATCGGGTAATTATCAAACTAAACTTTAGTTTGCACTGTGTTCGTGTAATTCACAGTTCACAGCAAAATTATTTTTTATGTGAAAAAAGAACGGCAACGGCCACATAAATACTATAGGACTGTACTGTGTCGTAATCTACGCACATTCGTTCACTTTGAAGTCATTAAAAAACTGCGACGAATGTGCTAGTGCGATGCGATGATGATAGCCATCTAAAATTAACTTAACTTCTATCTGTAAACATGTCATTTGCTCACTGACAATGAAAATGGAGTCATTATTGCTTTTTATCTAGCGAAGACTATTATCACTATTAAGGTGACAATTTTTAACCGTGTGTTCGTCATTTCGTCTTGTCATGGCTTGAGCCTGAGGGACCGAACGCTGTAAAAAGTCTTTTTAAAGCTTACCTCGAGGACATGAAATGTGAACTGTGGTTGTATTTCAAACTGCTGGCAGGATTTTTAAAAGAGAATGGATTCGTGTTTCATAGTCCTACATGCTTTGATATTTGAAGGATAAGGCCCCCTATTTTTTTAAAGCCCCTGGCGCCTACTAAAACTACATCCCCTGTATTCTCTGATGTTAATGTTGATTGAATACACTTTACAAAATAATTGTTGTAGGAATGTAGACAACCAAAGTTTCAAAATTGAAATGAATCTGCACTAGAATTTGGAATAACGTTCCAAAGAATCCAAAAAAATATGTTGTAATAAACCACCTTTCCAATAGCGCATGAGTCAGAATTTAAATTTAGATTTTCTTTGTTTAGAAAATAATTTCGTAATTTTAAGGCTTGGACTTAATTATGTTTGGTGTCAATTATGATTGTAATTGTTGGGCTTTTAGTGTGAGAACAAATATTGAAGCGGTTCATAATCACACACCCAATCACGAGGTGCATGCCATTGTTTGTCCATCTTATCTAACATCTTGGTGAGCCCTTGCGAGATGTTGAGATATGATAAGCTCATTGTTTTGAATTTTTGAATAATAAATTCGTGGGTAGCTGGTAAGTCACTTAAAGGTTAGTCTGCAAATAGTTTTGGTTAGCAGCAAAATTAAAACGAGAAGCTCACTCTTAACCTTTCGCTCACGATTTGCTATTTCAATACAATTCTAAAGTTTGACTGATTGATTGATTCTTTTATGCATACTTTCATTTTTACTGCATTCTTTTTCCTCCTCGTGATTTGAAATTAAATTATTGGATATCAATATATGGACACAGAATTGAAATCGAAGATCATGATTTATCAATTTCATTCCTATAAATAAAATTCAAGATTTCATTCGTTTGCTATTGAATCATCATGCAGACTTACGATTTGACTTTCAAATTGTTCTTGTAATACAATCGTTTTCGTCATGTGAAATTTCATAAAGCTCCAAAAAGTGATTCATGCGATGTTATGTGGGTAGGAGCAATTACATCAAAAAATTGTTTTATGTAACAAGCAAAACAGCTTGTTTTTTCTCAAAGTTAATCTTTTTTTCACAGAGCAGGTATTCATTTGATTCACAATTTCATGGAATTTGCAAAAATTTAAGTAGGCAGGTGGCATGCGCACATCTTTAAAATTCAAATACCTGTTCCTACTCATACATTGTTATTCTGGAGGCGTTCCTCAAATGATCAATTTGAATGTTCGCAAAATTCCAGTTGTGTTTATGTTTTATCGTTTGCATTTTTCTCCACTGTGACCTTGAAATGACGTGATACTTTTTCTTACACTTACATCGATAAAACTAAAATTAAAACAATTTAAATTCAGGAAAAACATTTTTTGAATTTCCACGAGCCTGTAAAGTCGCGATTTTAAAGCCCAAAGACAACTTTATCCACGCACATTTTGTAAAATGAATCATGATTTATTATAGAAATAAAGCCTTCGCTCCAGTACGACTGCGGATTAATTACAAAATATGGTCTTGCCTATCTCATCAACCACAAAAAAAGAATATTAGTACGCCAGAACAGAACCAAAAACTTTGACTCACGTTTAGGTTTGGTTCATCTCACATTTACACAAAAATAATTTTTTTGCGTTTATGTTTCGCCTTGAATACTATCCCATTCTAAAGTTATTATAGCCTTGTGTATTCCAATGAAACTGGCTTTACAAAAATACCAACCAAGTTTTGAATTATTTTCTCTCGAAAAATTCTGCCCAAATATTATTTCGTGGTGGAATATCCAAGCTTCCTGGTTTGGTTGGTTGGATAAATCAGTGTACGTCCGTGCCAGCAATTATGTTGAAAAGGAGTCTTTTCTGAATTGCATTGCACCAACATTGTTTGTGGTTGTGATTGGAAAGATAAATATTATTATGACGATGATACATTACAATGACATTACATCGGATAAACGATAAACCTAATTCTTTATTTTGGGATTTATCTTTGCTTATTTGATATGCTTCGTCCCATACGTTTGACGAATCATTTAAATATTCGGCAAATAATGTGACAAATTTTTTGCGCAATTTTTTTATTGTGATATGATGACGTCTGTAATATGCAGATAAATAGGAGGAATAGAATCAATTTCAGCAATGTTTCGATTTATCAAAAACAATCAACAAAAGTCATTGTCGCGGCCGTTTGTTCACACACTTCAACTCAACCACCCAAAGTCGGTATCCATCCACGTGAAACGTAAATGATGTAATCCTTGGAAATCCAATTAAAATGACCAATGTGTACATCTGTGTTGATCAACTTTGAAGTGATGATGTATTGTCATTTTTTAAAAATTGAAATTGTTTATTGAAACAATTTGAATTGCAATTGAACTTCAATCTCATGCGGTTCACACATGTAGAAGGAGTGATCTTTAAATGATGTGATTTGATAAATGACTATGACGCAAGAAGACATGCCTTAATTTTACATTCCATTCCAGTTCATGAAAATCTATTTTGTATTTGATGATGCAACGCAATCCATTATTGAAAAAAGACAAATTATGACAGGACAGATGTCCAAAATGTATATACCCCAAAGCTACTTATTTTTACAAGAGACAAAACATTTGGATAGATGTTTCATGAATTATCGATTCATCATTTCTATTATCGATAGCGTCAATACTGATACAGTTTTGATTTAAATAAAAGAAAGCCTGGCTCGTGTATCTTATCAGTTGGGGTTGGATGGAGTGTTCATTCACTCGATGGAATTAAGTTATTTACTTAGATAATTAGATTCCCAATCCCATCTAATTTAGATAGGATAGTCAGACAACAATCTACACTCAACTCACACACACCCAAACTCCTCGACATTGATGAAGGCCGGCAAATGACATTTGAAACTTAATTGTGCTTGCATGATTCACTTAAAAAACCCGGGCCGATCTTCACGGAGGATTTCAGGTTCAATATATTTATGAGTAGGTGAAGGTCAAGTTAGATTACGATTAGAAACTTTTTCAGTCTAATTACATGATGGATCGTTTTGTTGGATAACGGTCTGGGTCTGTGTCTCGTTTTGACCGAAACTTTGACCATCTCATACAAATGCTCATACTCATGTCGGCCATGATGTCATCTAATACGTAAATGAATTAGTTTTTGGACCGTTATTAACGATGAAAAGTCTATTAAAATTCGACTTATATTAAACCGAAATTTCATGTAATGTCATGTCCGAAACAGTAAAACTTGGCAAATTGCGTTTCTGAAATTAATTTTTAGTACATACGAAATTCGTAGTCTGATCGATTTTAGTTCATTATCCGACATCAAAACACGCATACTTTGTTCTCTTCAAGAGAAGAAGAAGAAAGCATATTATTTCTTACTGTGGTAAAATTATAGCCTCTAAGAAATTCATATCCTTTTTTGGAAAGGAAAGCACTAGAAATGACTTTACGGCTCCTGTTGTTCTATGCGTGGGGCTCCGAACTTCCTGTTTCAAGTTTCCATAATGCATTTTTATGTACCTAAAGCCAGCATTTTTTATGGATGAAGTGCGTGTAGATTCTCTAATTCTTTCTATTCGAGTTGTACATGCATGATTACATGGAAAAAGCGAGTTCAATGAACTTCACGGGAAGGTGGAACCCTGCCGAGTTCAGAATTTATTGTTTCGTTTTGTAAGAGTTGAGGTATAATAACTATGTGGCCAGTGAAAAAGATCACTTTTTGGTGGTTTTGAAACGGCAAATGAATGACAATAGTATACATTTCAGACGGAGCTATTGCATAAGACTTGGGATTTGTTTGTGACTTGTTTGGAAATATCAATATCAGAAGCATTCAAAGTTTCGTTCCAGGAATTAGGAATTTAATGAATCTTTAATGACATGTTTCATTCAATGTTACAAAGAGGTCGATGTCCCGTCTGAAGCGACAGGAGTTGTTATGTCTTGTAATTTTCAATAGTGCCACATGCCAAGTTTCATATGTTCACTGCCAATCAAATACTTTTGATTGTCAAACATTTAAATGCGGGTCTAGATTTCTGAACGGAATGAGCAAAATTATTGGGGATCGAGTAAGCATGTTGCGTTGTGTTTCAGTCAATGTCGTTTTTTGCTGTCAAATTAATCTTTAAAAAAGGCACCCAAAAATTCGGTTAACTTATTTTTGTCTCCAAAATGTTCTTATTGCCCCGTGACCTATCCACTTTCTTCATTGCATTCATCTTTCAAATGCTCGGCTTAAGTACGATAAAGATGGAAGTTATTATTATCCACCAACATAAGCTCTATATTTAATGAATGAAAGTGTAAAAGAAGGATCGATGCATTTTATTTAAGTGGTGGTTACCTTACATCAATTTATACTTAACCAAACTAAAAAAAATTGGAGTAAAGCAGAAGAAAGATAAAATAGACCTCGTTCCAAAATTCATCTAAAATGCATTGTCATAAACAACTTTAGTCCCATAAAAGTTTTGAAAATGTCAACTATTACAGCTCCAGGATTAAGTTTAGTCTATTATATACGACCTGCATTTTTTTTCCCAGGCATGTCAAGTCGATTGTCAATTGTTGACTCAAAGTGGGCCATCAACTAGAAGAGCATTGTTCACTTCACTTCACACAAGCAATTTTCATTTTTTGGGAAGCTTTTCATGTTTATTTTTAGTGTCATTTTCCCTTTAGTCAATATACTATTTCGCGTGCTTTCTTTTCTTTTCCCCTTTCACGGAAGAAAAAAATGGTTGGAGTGGCTCTTGAGTTTCCTCGTGTGCAATGAAATTAGTTCAATAAATGTTTTTATTGGTTTTTTATTGCTGTAATTGCGTTACATTTTTACTTTTACCTTCCCGGCATGTCCCACTTTTCATTTATATTACAGCAGAAGTTGTGTTGCAGACAGAAAGTTTTTAACGGTGACTGCAAATGGGTTTTAGCGAACGTTTAAGTTTTGGGCCTCAATCCCAATGGGTTCTAAAAATTGGCTCTGACAAATGGGTTTAAATGCCTAAATTGAATGTAAAATTGGGGAGGCACTCATTTTACATTGCCCAAACCCCATTGCAAACTCTGGTTCCGCTTCCACTTACAATTACAATTGAATTTGTATCCAAAATTTGTACTCAAATTGGTTTTGATCGGCAGATGCAAAAACCTTTTTTTTAAATGTGCCATGTTATGTTGTACACACCCACACACGCCCTGGTGCTTTATAATTTTTTAATGAAAAGTCTATATCAAATTTATTTGGGCCAACGGAAGTAGAGCCCAAGCTCAACTTTACCTATAACCTCACCCCACTATACTGATTGTGAGAAGAAGACATGGAAATGGGCAAAAATACACAAAAATGTAATTTGTTATTCGTTCACATTCAACTTGCGGCTTGTCTTCGCTGTTTTGATCTAATCTAGTCTCGTCTAGTCTGGCTTTGGCTTTGGCTCGCCCGAGAACATGAGAAACATGGGAAATGGGAAGGAAGTGATTAAGGATTATCATATTGATTTACATCAATCATCCTCTTGAAAAACAAGAAGAGCGCAGTCAGCTCAATAACTTCAAGTTATAGATGTGTTGATGTTGATCAATTGATCTTATCATTACGGCGATCGTGATGTTGATAAATGGAAACACGACATGCACTTCACCTTGTGTTGTTGCAGCGCATCATTGCGTTCCCTTCCAAAATTGGGAAGAATTATTTATGGCAGTAATTTCAAAGTTCACCTTGAGAGGAAGGTAGGTTCCTTTGAGAGTGATAGATGGATGAATGTAAGATCTAATCTAGTCTCGTCTAGTCTGGCTTTGGCTTTGACTCGCCCGAGAACACGAGAAACATGGGAAATGGGAAGGAAGTGATTAAGGATTATCATATTGATTTACATCAATCATCCTCTTGAAAAACAAGAAGAGCGCAGCTCAATAACTTCAAGTTATAAATGTGTTGATGTTGATCAATTGATCTTATCATTACGGCGATAGTGATGTTGATAAATGGAAACACGACATGCACTTCACCTTGTGTTGTTTGTAGCGCATCATTGCATTCCCTTCCAAAATTGGGAAGAATTATTTATGGCAGTAATTTCAAAGTTCACCTTGAGAGGAAGGTAGGTTCCTTTGAGAGTGATAGATGGATGAATGTATCATTCTCTTTTTATGATGTCTTCTAAAAAAAATCGTGAGTTTTCTTAATTTTTTTTTGGAAAAGTATTTGCAAGAATCCCTTTTACTTTAGTCGATAGATTGAATGTCTATATCTCCGCAGGATGCATGGCAAATTATGTTAAAAAATTTAAAATATCCTGAGTCAGACAATAAAGCGCAATTAGAGACACTTGTAATCGGAATTAGTATTGATTGGACGGGAATGAGAATGGAAGGGAGTTGCACAGTCCAAGAAAAAAGGTGCTGAATTCTGTATGTACCGGATGAACTTGAAATGCATTTTAATGACTTCACATTTCTGCAATCTTGCTTCTGAATAATAAATCAAAAAATTATTTAAAATGCAACTGCATTCATTAGTTAATGTACTGATACGGTGATATCTTTTTTTCCTGCAACATCGATCCCCGTGCCCTGTAGCGGAATTTTTTTTATAAATTAATGCAAATGACAGAAACTTTTGCGATCTTTAAATGTATTTTTGTTTAGAAAATTCAAATATATCAATTCGTAGTCTTTTATCTGCTCTGAAAATAAACATGTAATTATGCATACCGATATATCAATGATTAAAAATGCAAATTAATGTACTTATTTTGCATGGCGTCGACAAGTAGAGGATGGGAGGTATGTAGTAAAATTGTACTTTTGCGTTTCCGTTATAAGAAGAAATCATTTTTCAGATCATTAGTAAACGTACTTAAACTTGCCTTTGCATACTCCTGTACACTTCCCATCATAAAATGTGTCAATGTCACGTTTTCTAAAACTTCTTATTTTACATCTGATCTTCTTTACCATACCTTCCCAAGTAAATCCCTGCAACGTGGGAGCCAATGAAACACAAAACGTCTTTTCAGACCTTTTATCATCATCTTATTCATTCCGACCCATATCATATCTCCTTAATTTAATTCCTTTTTTACTTTCACAACTGCAATTTTAAATCTTTTAAAAGCCCTATAATTTTCATTGAACTACCACGGACTGGCGCATAAGATTAAAATTGTTAGCCGCCGGTCGCAAATAAGAGTCATCCTATTACAGGAATGAATAATGTCAAATGTAATTGTATGATGATATGATAACGATAGCGTTGGTAATGACGCATAATGACGTTAAGTACTAGTTTTGATCACAAATGCATTGCTCATGTGTCTGTGATTGTGATTCGTTCGTGATTGTAACGTAACTGATGGCCATTTCTTTTTGTTTCGCTTTGTTTGACGAATTCATTTTCAATATGAATAGCAAATCGAATGCAGGTGCAAAAGAGAAGTCATTAAAGTAGCAAAGTAGGTGGTGGTGGTGTTGACAGTTGACCTTAAGCGGAAAATTATATGGTCGGGCTAAACTGCAAGAATTTAACCATTGCACCTGTCAAATAAATCATTTATTTCTTAAATTCAAGGAGGAGGTCCCTAAGCTAATTTAATTTTTTTTATTCTTTCAGGTTTGATCTGATTCAACATGAAGATCTCAATTCTTCTCGGAGTAGTCCTCCTCGTCTCAATATACCCCGAGACAGTGAGGAGCTACGGTGGTGGTGCTCCTCCAGCAGTTTGCAAC
>JAHZMX010003121.1:0-13274 GCA_027743895.1 Seira musarum
TGTAAAGGAGGCATAAAAAAATTGAATGTGATAATTTTTCAATAAAAAAAATGTGCTTTTGATTGGCTGTACATTTACATTACTTTTTTTACAATATTTACAAATCGCTGACAATATATTGCAATTAATTTGTATTTTAATTAATGTATAGTTTTTAGTTAGTAAAAATATAAGGACTCGACAGAATTCAAATGCATAAATGTTTGTTAGGAGAAGTTATAGAAGAATCAACATCACAAACCATTGACAGGTTTCATAAAATATGCTTTTGAAAGGATTATGTTGAAATTGTTAAATGAGAGACGTCAGTTAGTAAAACGTTAGGTGAGAAAGAGAGAAGCACGTTATTTATTTCTACCTGTACACATATATTTTGTTCTTTAGACATCATATCAGATGTATGATATCTATGATTTAGAGTAGCAAACATTGTTACTACAAGCAGAGTGTATAACTGGTAATTAAAATAGATATTATGGCTTTCTTTAAATTTTTACATGTTTTCTATTGAAAACCATTCTTCTTACTGGAATTTTTACTCGCACATGCTTCTGGGCTCTCATCTGAGGCATCCTGGCAGTTTCGAACTGAATTGCACACTAGTGATTTGTTTATGCAAAATTTTGTCTCGACGCACATAAACTCAGTCCTCGAATCGCAAGCTGTTCGACGTGCAGAAAACGGAAGATGAGAAGAAACAAAAAATAATTTTTACTAGGCATTACCAAATTATGAAAAGGAACTTTGATGAATTAAACTGAACAAGAACAAGCTCTGTAGTAAACCTCCACTTAAAGCGAGTTAATCAAGCTCATACGACTCCCGACCAGAAACCCAACAGTCATGTCGAAAAAAAAATCAAAACGTATAAAAAAATCCATGTTCAAAATACAAATCGATATGTACAAAATACAATATTTAATAATAAATCAATGCATTCCAAAATGATCAGTTGTTAGAAACATCGTATAAATATTTACAAAGGTAGTGCCATTATGTTGTGATTCAAGATCAAGACCCAGGATGATACCTTGCTTCAAAAATTGAATCAACAGTCACAATCCTTTACCCGAAACAATGCTTCATATTTACAAAACCTGAGGTCACCAACAGGTCAGGAAATGTGATACAAGATACATAATATTTACAATTGCATCATTTCATTTATCGATACTCCAAAGCAGTAAATGGTAAAGGTAGTCACCAAATTTTCTGTAGATAACCCTAGATTGGCTTGATTGCAAGCTTTAAGACTATCATTCAGACAAACAAGATTTTTTTGATGTTTATATACACAGTACAATGAGTTAAAAATGTGCTGATATGCACCGCAAAAAAATTTTCCAATACAACCACCACCTGGACAGAAAAATCGTTTGTGAACCATACAAAAATTTGGTTTAAAAATATAGAGCACACTTCAAAAAATAAATATGTCATAATTATCCCCAAAAAATGTTAATTTACTCTGGCTCCATAAAGTTAAAATCAAAGGACATTTTGACAAAGAAAATACTGCGATTGCAACAGTAACATACGAAGTACAGTATACGCGGAAAGACAAATTAACTGAAATTAATAATTAAGGTTTATCTTTAAAACATACGGCAACTTTGTTGTTCGTCCTCATTAAGTTCACAATCTCGTATACCATCACAAACCCTTATCTTGGGTATACACTTCCCCGATTTGCACTCGTACTCATCTCGCTGGCACGGATACTGAATAGGCCCTACATTTTCATGAGACAATCATCCTTTGTAAAATCTGTCTGTTACTATTGAAATGATTACAATTCGGATTTAAAACAAGTTCATTTTTATCCAGGTCTCCACACATTATCCACCAGACACAAACTTTGATTTCACGGATTCATTTACAATGACGCAAATACATCTCGAAGATAGCTGAAAGTTAAAATGGTTCATTCAGAGACGGGGCATGACCTTTTGTCTTGTTTATTCAAAGTCATTCAATCATTCTACTTAAGTCTGAAATACAATAGGCCTTTTAGTGCAATGAGATTCCATTCCCTCCGAGATACAATCAAAGAGCACGACCGCAACCCTACAACTATTACAATATTCAATTGAATGTGTTAGAGGAAAGGATACATCTATTTCCAAACGTGTACCTTTTACTCGCAGCATTATATCAATGAAATTCTAATCAGTTTGCTTTTACATTTTTGAATTCGTATTAATGCAATACGACACTGAATAGATTTCAAATACGTTTGCATTGGCTCGACAAAATGTCGCCTTCATGAAATATTTTGCAACTTAAAAATGCAACATTAGCTTTTCCAAGTTAATGATAATCATTCTTATTTCACTAGTAAAACTGATTTTTTCCTCCATGAAATTTAAGAAAGTTCGACCGACTCGAATGGAACCTCATTATGCAAACATAATCGTCGTCGTTATGTCCCATAGCGTTTTTATTTATGAGGTTTTTGCCAGTATGCAATGCATGCATGTTGTGACCTGTATGTACGTACATTCTCATTGCATTTTCTCTGTCAATATCATGCCCCTAAAGACATGATACAAAATTCATAGTCAAAATGAAAAAAAGATTCATCTTTTGAATTATAATTTGATATTTTTCTCTTGAGGAAAATCTTTGCAGACTCTAACTTTCAGATGATGCAATATTTGATGTCTTCTCCTGGTGCAAGATTATTCATTCGTGATGTCATCATTCGCCTAAAAATGCGTCTACAAAACACTTTACTACTTTGTTTTATTAATGTAGCACCGTTTGAAAATGGGTGTGCAAAGAGGACATGAGCAGAACATATTTTTGCATTTTCGCTTCATATTCATTAACTTGCATTTCTTGTAATGTATATAGGTAAAGTAAAAAGACCAAGCTGCACAAAGGATAAGCTGTAAGTTGTGTGTGTGTAAAGTAAGTTTGATGTAATATTCATTTCCTTAACTCCATCATAATTTCATTCATAGATTTAAGGAGTATCCCTAGTCAAACTGCACCAGGCAGTGTTCGTTGCCAAAATACCACCAAAGTGAGTAATCCTATAATGACGGATACACGCGGATGATGATTATCATGATGATCATTATCTTGATACTGGCTGACTGTGTGGCTTTTTAAAAAAAGATGACGCTGGATTGAAAACGGGAACTTTATGTCATGAATAAAAAATCATTGACCTTAATAGCTGCATAGAGACGATTATGCACATAAAAACGCATCCGTCACAACTATTAAATGTATTTTAACCTGACATCTCTAATGGATTGCTTTAATCCGAATACAATAGAATTTTCTTTTATCTCTTCTTCTCTGGAGATGGTTTTGACTTTCAAAAGAAGAATTTAAAAGGATTTCTTGATATATGGGTGCATCGAAGCTTAATGGCATTGATACTAATAACTGTAAAGCAATTCGTCCAGTGTAAATTCGTTTTAAGATAGATAGGAACCTATCAAAGTTGTCAGGTCGCATGGGAGCGTCAAGTAGCAGCCGTACATAAATATTACAAGATATTACCATTATCATCATGGCTTAGCCTATCATTCATCTACGCACGCTTATGTTATGAGGGAACATGGTCAGCACTGACATGACAGTAAGGACTGTCTGCAGGAGATGCAACATCCTTCTTTCAAAAACTCTTTATCCAATCTCACCAAGTCAACATTTTTAATGGGAATAATTAAGTTAAGATTAAGGAATAAATTGACGGGATGTGTGTGATCAGAATACCGGGCAACTACCTCACAAAACTAAATTACCCAAAATGTTTCTCTTTCAAAGGCGAGCCATTTTTATTCTCCCCAAAAAAGATTATAAGATCATGAGTCGTCGTCTTATAGAATATTTGGTATGCATTGTTTTGACCAAAGGGTAAAAAAAAGAACCTTTTTTTCAACAAGTACCTATTAATATTATGTCTGTAATTATTGTCATACATGCATGCTAATAGCTGCTGTGCTTCACTAAAAAAAAAGTTGATCTTCTTTGTGCTTAGCGCATTTTGCTCTCACTGGGAGATCACGCAACGCCACATGAATAAACAGAATCGATGCATAATTATATTAATCAATCTCCAGAAATGAATGCAACCTTAATAGTTCCACAAAAATGCATTCACCCACTGGACAACATACCAAATAAAGGCATCTGTATGCTCTCATATAAATTAGAAAGAATTAAATGAATTTCAGTTTCAAAATAAGAAAAAGTTTCATTAGCTTCCGCAATTTTAGATCAAATTGATACTGGGGAGACGTTTCTAAAATGTAAACTTCACAAATCTTTCTTTCTAGTCAAATTAGGAATGCAGAATGTAGAATTCAATTGGTGTTCCATTTATGGTATTATATATGTATTTCATGGGCTCTCCGACCTTTTTAGTCATATTCAACTTTACTTTTCTACTTTCCTGCATTGGTGTGCTCGTGGGAAAAGGAAACTAACACAACGTGATAATTAACTCTGCCAAAGGATTTTCTCCGCTTCCAAGAGTACAACCGTCAAGCTAATGTACATAAATCTTACATAGAAAAAGTGTCCCAAAACAGTTGACACAGATCCATTCTGCAAAAGAAACTATTCATTTACCCTGAAAGGCATGGGTTCATACTTAATAGTGAATATATTTATTTTCCTAGCCACTAAAATACTATAAACCACATTAAATAATGCTTTAAGCCCTAATATAAAGGAAAGGATCATATTTAATTTAACCCGATTTCTGTATAAATATAGGAAAATAATAAAAATGACTCAAAAGTATGGACCTAGTAATGGGGATATGTGCGTATGAGCTTTTAATACACAAAATTGAATCGCGTCTTGATGAAGATATATGATAGCGTAATGACAGCACGTGGATCTCACACTGTGACAAAACTCAAGAGTGAGGTGGCAGTCGATCAATCATTAAAGAATGAACAAAAGTCATAAACGCTCGTCGCTTTCCTAAAAGAAACTGTATTACCAATATGTTCTCTTTTTATAGAAGAATGAAATTGATAATAATAAATGATAGCAGGAAAGAGCCATTACCTTTTCCATATGAATCCCGTGATACGCTGAAACGCTGGCTTTCAGTGAAGCTAAGGAAAATGAGTGATATTGAGAGCACAAGAATACACTTAGGATTGTCAACTCTTGACATTAGCCTAGATCCCACAAAGCCCCGTGACATCTTTTCCTGTAAAATACCACCGGGGGATATTCCCGGCACCACTGCCTCCCGACACTATATCTTTGAACCAAAACCTTTTAGACAACGAAAGTACAGCACAATATCAACAAAACAAACGACCTAACACAGTCATCGGAAATGGATGTTTACTCCAGTAATTATCTAAATTACATCATTTTATTGCTACACTTATTACATAAGATCACCATCATTACTTTTCGCCAAAGTCTCTTATAAAAAATTTAAAGGATTGCATAATTGCACTAGAAAGCCACAAACACACTTCTACAAATTCAATTTCTAAAGGCCAAGTAAATTGTAAGGGCGAATAGGAAAGCACCCTTTTCGTCGCATCTATTCAAGATCGTCACGGAGTAAATGATGACAAACGAGAAGAGCTTGAGCTCTTTCCCACACGCTCTTTCCCTGAATGTCAATCAGCGCAGCTTTAGTAAAAGGCTACTTCTTCTTCTTCTGCTGAAAAGCAAGTTGCACCTCATAACTGCCATTCTACAAATAGACCCGGCATGAGAGTTGCTGTTGTTGAGAAGAACCAAACGAAAAAAGTTTTTTTTTTCCGCTGGCACAAGGCACTTGATGTAATAACAATAATAATTCTATTCACTCTTTTATTATTACTGCTATTACAGAAGCTCATGTTAAGTAGTTACACTCAATAACATTACTCTCTTCAGTAAATGACTAGTTCTAAACTCGGACTGGAGCTACTGCGTTTAGTAGGTTATTACGATCCCTGCTGTTATCATGCCTGAGATTCATTTTATTTTCTTCTGAAAACCAACGTCTCATTTATCTTTGAGTTAATGATAAATTTTAAACGCCTTTCCCTTGACAGTGGTTAACCAAATTCGGCAATAAAAGAAACCCTCTTAAATAAAAAGTAAAAAAAATTTGAGAAATTTTCTGTTGTCTCCAGACAAACGTCTTGCAAGGTCTTGAAAATGTTGATGCGATGTGAACAAATGACGTTTAGCTTTTATACAACCTTCATCTCACTGAGAGAAAAAGCACAGGGCTTAAAGATTTGCGCGTTTTTTAAATTGTTTTGTGCGGATGCAAAAGTCGCCCTCAACCATGACTTTTGTATTGGTATAAACGCAAGTGGCAGACTCAACAACAGTCGACGACC
The DNA here is from genome assembly GCA_027743895.1 of Seira musarum. Taxonomy (NCBI): domain Eukaryota; kingdom Metazoa; phylum Arthropoda; class Collembola; order Entomobryomorpha; family Entomobryidae; genus Seira; species Seira musarum. The sequence continues at coordinate 6,330 of JAHZMX010003121.1, forward strand.
GTCCGTCCGTTTTATTCATGAATGGAAGTGCATATTTAGTCCTCACTCCAGAGAGATTAAAGACGGAGAAACGCGAGCTGAAAAGTGATGGTGAAACACGAAAAACTTTTAAGCTCAAACAAGCGAAGTAGTACTACTACATCCACCTCATACAAAGGTACAAATCGGCAAGTTTAACAACACTTCAGAGAGTAGAACACTCTGTAGATTGGTAGGAAATAGGTGCAACAGGATTACATTACAATGGAGCTAATGCCTATGGCCTATGCTTACGACGTGCCCAGAGACTTTGTAACCATTTTGACTAAACGGACGCTGCACTCTTTAAATCTGCAGAAAAGAACAAGAAAACGGCATTGCCATTGCCGTTATGGTCGTCTTCTTTCATGATGATAGAAGAATGAAAAGCTAGAATTATATTATGCTATTATTACAACATTGGTGGTGGTGGTGGGGAGAATGCGAATGTTTTTGTGATGGAAAATTATTCAGTTGATAATGTTGATATCTGTTTATTAATGTCAGATAATATATTAACTTTTAATCTTGTATGCTAAAAACCTCTGCAAAAAAGGAAAGCCCACCCTTTTAAAATTGATGATCACTTCTCTGAACAATTCTGATCTGATACATTTAATTTTCAAGGATGATTTGCAAAATTTTGACAAAGTCATACTATTAATACAAAGATATTTTGTGATCAGTAACCCACTTCCACCAATAACCGTAAGTATGTAGGCGGATTGCTTAGCTTAATGTAAAAAACAGCTTAATTATTCCTGCAGATATTTTTTCACCATAATAGTTTGAGTCCGAATCTAACACTGCATTTTTTTAAATTTCAACCAGAAAATTTGCAAGCAAATAAGGAAGGTCATTTTTGTTTTGGGAAAAACAAGACTGATAATTTTCTACATCGGATAAACAATTTACTTTGCTGTATTGCCAAATATACATACAGCAACCTTTTATCAAATATGAGGTCATAAGTATTTTTAAGAGAGGCAACGAAACTTCGTCTGACGGGACGAGACATTAATGATTTTCAATACTGATAAAACTAATGCCTCCAGAAATGAAAAAATGATTTCTCTGGCGGAAAGTCGAATTTAGTTTGTGTAGCGTAATGATTACAGTTACTTCTGACTGCCTGACATAAAAATTATGAGTTAGAACTCTTGTATGAGGCAGGCAAAGGAATCATGGCAGGAGCTAGTCTCGCCAACGGAGTTTAGCTCACATTAAGATCACAATCCGATCGAAAACACATTAAAAATCAGAGCTGTCGTAGTGTGCTTTACGCAGTTCAGAATAAATTGCTATTCAAGAATTTGAAACAACTTTACCACGATTTCAATGGTTAAGCTAAGAAGTCGTAGAACTTGATTTCCAATTTATCCTCCTCGTCATAATGATTAGGGCAGGACTAAAAGGTTGGAGCCAGAACGACATATTGTATGCAGTAGCAAGTGAGTTGTGCTGAATACTTTTAGGTACATACTTACATAATTTTTAAAAATGCCTTTCATTCATATTAAATGTCTACATATTTTAAGTCATAAAAATTGTTTTGAAAAAGTGCAGAGCGAGATCCATAAATGTCAATTATCCAATTCGATGTACTACGTAATCATCTCTGTGACTCTTTACAACTCGCGATCGCTGAACTTAACCTCATAAAGAAAATAGAGGAAACTGTATTCACTTTGGTTTTTAGCAAAGAATACGAAAGATGCAACTTCTGTTTGAAAAGTTTCACGTGCAAAAAAATCCACTGCATATTATTATTGAAAATTCATAAGTTGCATACAATTTAAAGACAAGTTAAAGCAATCTTCGAAACAAATGACAAATAATCAACTTGTACAAAAAGTCCGAATAAATCGCATTATTCAACCCGAGAAACACTTTAATCAAAAATGCGAACGCGAATGAAATTAGTAAGTTTTTAAAAAAATAATTAAATCCTTTCTCACATGTTTACTACAACGATTTCTGAGATTTTCCAACCATCGGAGAAACACATCCACATTTTTCGTAAGCGATTTGACTTTTAGTGTGTTAGAATTATATTTTTATCGTTGTGGTCATTCATTCTTGCCCAAACTAAAGATGACTAATCCTTAAAAAAATATGCTTGCTTCATACTTTGAAAGTGACGTTTGCATTAATTTGAAATATCAAACACCCTTTCTCACTTCTAGTTTGTTCTCTGGTCTTTCATACCTTTTACTGAAAACGGTGTAAGTAACTTTGAAGTATTTGTTTTTCCTGTAAAACATGAAAACGTGCTGAGTTTCCGTAAATCTTTTAAGACAGCAGTAGCTTCTTCCTCTACTCGGTTATGATGGTGATGATGAAACAGAACACAATTGAAAAATCTATGCAAAATCTTTTCATCGTCTCACGTGAAAAAGGGATAATGCTTATACGAATGCATGTCATGTCACAGTGGTGCGTTGTACTACCTAATTTTCATTTTTATATGAGGTAAAATTACTATAAAAAGATTGCTTTATAGCCTAACAGACTATTCGTGTGATCATAATGTGATTATGAAAATGAAAGAATTCATGTTCATTTCAAGATAATAGCAAGTCGTTTTCTAGTAGCTGCTGTGCATTTAACTGGCAGGTAAGCACTTTGGTTTTTTGAATGCATTACACAAACAATATACATGACATTTCACAACTTTTTATTATTTCCTATGATTTACTGGATGACCACCTGGGAACACGAACTTGGGGATAAATGAAGCACACTCACAGTAATATAACATAACTCACGTATACAATACCTACCTACCTTCGAATGTGAAATCATAAGGTAAAATATCAGAAAAGTATAGAAATCGTTCTACTGTTTACTTTTTCCTGTCAAAAAATGATTATAGGATCGATACGATTTTTAAGAAGCAATCAAATCAAATATCTGCACCCAATACGCGTACGTATATGTGCGTTTAAGAGCAATTTCTACAAGAAAGTAAGCATTATGTGATCATATAGGTCACACCTGAGCACTCTCATCTTTCAATTACAACGATTACTAGATTCTCTCAAGTTGTTCTCGTGGCGGAGAAATCAAGGATGGAATAAAGGAAGGAATCCATAGATATACTTCAGATTTATTGCTAATGGGCCAAGTCTACCCAACATCCGACGCATCCTCATCCTGCCTGATCGAGATTGACTAGCCCCATATTTTAGAGAATATCATGAGATTTTTGTTAGGCAATAATGTGATTTTTGAGATGTAATTCCATCTTCCGTGCTTTCATTGTAACGTAGCTTAGGTATATAGGGTGGCAATCTTCTTCGGTAGTGTCCTAATATTGAACGTTAATCTTGAGCATAAAAATCAGTTGGTAATATTCTAGTGGTATTCTTATTCATTTTATAGTAACTTCTTTATGTCCTTACAAGCACTTATATTACTAGGTGAGGCCAAGCGTAACTATTTTGGCACACGGCAATCATTATGACGAGGGGAAATTTCATTTGTTTCAGCTAAAAAAACGTGCTGAATCCAGCTAATATTACGATTCGTCGGCAACCTTTCTTGATTTTTTGTGCGACAAAGTCCAACACATTCAGTGAACCCATAAATGTGCTATTTCCCATTTTATATGGTTATCCTGACATTGTTTCAGCTCCCAATGTTATTGCCAATATTATATTTTAGTGAATGAGCTAGATTCGGAGCCTGTTTAATTTTAGGAGGAAATTCAAAGAAAATCAATTTTTAGTGCGGTATTGACCCAATGTAGTTTTTAGTTTCTGATAATTAGGTATATCTGTATTAAGATTTAATTTAATAGGTGCAAATGAAAACGTTCTGTGAAATTAATCGGAAATTCATATGTAATAAAATTATTAGAGTCTAAAAAAGTCGTAGTAAAAGATTTTTATGAGTTTTTTTTTGAGAAACTGAGGTAAAAAATCATGTTAAAGTGTAAAGACAGACTATTTAGAACATTGAACTTACGTTGGCGACATTCCGGTCCCTCATCTGTATTGTCAATGCAATCATTGATCCCTAAATGAACATGAAAAATATATACATCATCAGTTGAAATTGCATTAAAATTCCAGTCATAAATCCGTCATGCATGACTATCACATCATATCATCTTACAAGTTTTTATGGAATTGCTAAAGTCATGTCTATTTATAAACGAGCAGTATAATTCTTCATGCAAATAAAATATCTATATTCGTTAAGTTATACATTTACTAGAAATGATTAGACCAAATAAATTGGATAAAATTTCTTACCATCGCATCTCCTGTAGTCATCAATGCACTTGGTTAGATCACATGAAAATTGACCAGCTGAACACGTACTTTCTGCAAATACATTTTAACAAAAAACGTGAAGCAAGTTTGCAATAAATTATCTAATATCCGCCACACTAAATACACTTATTATTTTGGAGGTTTGATGATGCTTTCTGGCTGTTGAATGAACCTCTGTGCGCTTCTGATTACAAGTTTTCTCATTGTCACGTGATTAAGTATTATTAAATGTTAAGATTATGATTATATTCATGAAAATTCCCATACTTTCATTATTCTTCGTGTCAAATAATTTATTAACATGTAAAAATCAGTGAGTTTTACGTTAGGAAAAAAGTGTAAACCAATGTTTGACTGCGGCTATGCAGTTTGTTATTAATAATGTAATATTCATGTTAGAAATTAACGCTTTATGGATTTAATATTTGTTTACTTACACGAAACCTTATACGACTGTTATAGCTTTCAACAAGTAAATAAAAGTAATGGACAATCTACTGTCTCTCCCTTAGATTGTGATTTATTTGAGTAACTATTTTAATAACACGTTTTCATTGTCAAGAGGTTAAAACGGTGGAAGTACGAGACCACGATGATCACGTTGATGTTGTACATGCTGCTTGATGATGCAAGAAAAGCTCATTAATTTCCCAGCGCACAGCCCAAGAGAGAACGGATTAGAAAGATGCAATTTATATTCATTTACACCGAAACAGTCTATTGTAGTCGCAGTTTTTTATTTCTTCGCTTCACAAAAAAATGAAAGATGCTTTGCTCGGCTTTTTACAGCTATGCTTAGATACTCTCCGGCACTTATTGTTTCGTTTTGATTGATATATTTCGTCGTGAAGACAAGTGGAGAAAAGTAAATAAATTAATGGTGCTTAGTTAAAAGCTATTGTCTTGGTCTTTCTTTAAACCATTTTGTCGTCACACTGTCTACGGTTAAAAATAAAAAACCGGACTGTTTTGTTCAATGTGAGCCAACTAATACTTGTTATTATGTGGATTAAATGCACTTCTTTAATTTGATAAGATTAGAGTGTGCAGCTAAATGAACTATTTACAGCCACCGCAGACGCTCTTTTTGAATATCGTTATTTGCTTGTTTCGAAAATAGAAAATACATCGGTCTGTAAATCATCAAAAATAATTACTAGACAAGCAAGGTCAGTCATGCAAATTACAATTACATATCATTTCACTGAATCATGCAGATTATAAAGCAAAATATTTACCCTCTTGTATGTCTACAAGAAGTATAAAAAATCTTTTAAAACTATTACATGCAACAACATGCAGACATGCATCATCACACCAAAACAATTAACTTCCTTTCTCCAATTTACGAATGATACCTTCATTCACATGCATCATACCAACATTCATTACTTAATGCAAATAAAGGATAAAGTAAGAAATGTGAATATTTCAGTTGTAGTCCAGCAGACAAAGCTCAGGTGTCGCAGAAAAGCAAAATAGTTTTAATCAAGTCGTAATGTCACAAGAAATAAAATAAAACTTACGGCAGCCCTGCTCATCCGTGCCAGAGGGGCAATTTTCTATCCCATCACAAATTTCATCGGAACTAAGAAGAACGGAGCAAAGCAAAAGATAAAGTTTTCGTAATGAAAGAAAAAAAGGAAATAAAAATCTATGTTGAAATTGGCAAAGTAAAGTAAAATATTTCCGGAACATTAACCATATATATATTTCTGAGCCATCGGAGCATCGAACTTGGTCATCTGCCCGACATCCATCTCTGGGTTGTGGGATTGGTACTGGAACCCTGTCCACATCAACTACACTTCCACCGTGAACCCCACCCCTTTCCTCAGTGATGGATGAAGTCTCGTTGAAATAGTGAACCGGGCGTAGCGTTGTCGTTGTAGTCGTTGTTGTTGTGGCGATTGCTACTGGAGCGGAAGTTGTTGTCGGCTGAGTCACGGAGAATGATACTAAATTGACAGATTTCAAAAACCACCTTATTGTGTCACATGCACCAATTCATCTACAGAATAGCCAAAACCTTAAATAGCAGGCATGCATCTCATACATTTAGACATTCTTCAAAACCAAATGAGAAGATAAAGTTTTCTAAATAGTTCATGCACATTTTCCAAAGGCAGTTTAGACAATCATTCAAATACTAACTGTATACACCATCTACTAATTAAAAATTCTACTTAAGCTTATTCCTAATTCACTTGAAACCTTTTAAAGTATGCAATAATAAGTCATCATGCGAAGCATATTTGAGCTTGAAACTGCATACTAGTAAATTTTAAGTCGAATTTAATTCATTTGTCCTAGATAATAGCTCGACACATAATCTTCTTTATTTTGAAGTTGTGGCTTATTAAACATTTTTGCCTTATATTTTCCTTGCCTTTCTTATATTTTTCATTCTATTCATTCGCGTTTTTAGATGTACACTCATTAGAGTATGAGTAAAATTTGCTTTCATTTTTGTATATATAACTACCCAAAAATGACGAGACTGCGTATTTACCTTTTCGCAGATCTATATTGTAATCCTTCAGTTTCAATAATATCATCACCATCATTTTGGAAAAAATCTTCATTTTTTAAAGACTGAATGGTCGTCGTTAATTTTCCTTAAAGATTTCGAAATACAAAATTCAAT
>JAHZMX010003122.1:0-13204 GCA_027743895.1 Seira musarum
AAAATTTTACCGGTGAATATTACTGTGGTTATGTGACAAAGTCAAAGTCATATGAAACCTGTTCAACTTTCTCTTTAAGAAAGCCTGTAATATCTTGATTCTGGCTTTGTTCATCTATTTCCGTGAAAGCTTAATAAGCTTTTGTACTTAATTGTTGCATAAATCTGTACACCTAACTTACGTTACAGAACTACATAATGCTGGAGTGAGAAACACAAATATGCATTACCACAGAATAGTCGTTTTCAGTCCGTCTTAACGTATGAACGAATTCAGATAATTTTTAATGAGCAGCTTTAAAGTATTACAATTTTACAAAGTAATCAAAATCGTAAGCGTCTAGGAACAATATTGACAAAATTAAAGATCCTGGTTTCATATACGTCCATAAACTAGTGCATATGCAACGAAATATACCACTCAAAAAACGCAGGATAAAATAACGCCAGAAAAATGATCGAATACTAAAAATTGAAACTATCGCTTTCTGCTATTAGTGTTCACACTAATTCACAATGATCATTTGATCATAAATAAGCGCCCTCCTATCTTATACGCACCGGACTTTACGCCTTAAGATTGAACGCAGCGGATTGAACGCACCCAAATCGTACGCACCCAAATTGAACGCATCCAATTTTAACGCATCCAAATTGAACGCACCCATACTGAACGCATCCAATTTTAACGTTCCAAGTCCTAGCAAGGAAATTACGTGATCATTACTGTATTCATTGGCAGGTAATCATATTTCATTACTATTACACATTTCAGTTCATTGTTAGTATGGAAGTGTTCTGCCTCAACTGTGCACATGCTAGCTTTTACATAATGCTCAAAGAAGCATGCCGTTTAATTCTAAGGCACCTGCAGCTTACAGGATATAGTCTAGAGAAACCAAAGAACACTAGCCTAACTCTACATTGTTTACTTAGCGCTTGTAACTAGATATGGGGACAGTTGGGTCAGAATGCTTCTATAATAAGTATGAAGTGAAATGGGTAATAGTAATGAAATATGACAACCTGCCAATGATGCGTTCAATTTGGGTGTGTTCGATTTGAATGCGTTAAAATTGGATGCGTTAAAATTGGGTGCGATTGATTTGGGTGCGTTCAATCTAAATGCGTGAAATCCGGTGGGGAAAATAACCAACCCTGTAAAACTTATGGTGCATTTATTTCGGGTTAATTATGGCACTAAAAAATTCTAAAAGAATATAAAGAACCTATGAACGAGCCATCCTTGCAGATGCTGGTAATGCTTCTTTAAAATTCATTCGTTCCAAATTTCAAAGAAAAACTGGGGATATACTTTCTAAATAATTTCAGACTTTTATGATTGATGGTGTTTGATTCCATTCGTGCTTAAATGTTCTTCTAATTACTTTAGAAATACGTTCTGAACAATTTTACAAAATATTTTTTATGATTGGCATATCATTAGTCTGTGATTGGTTCAATTTTTGCTTGACTCTACTTCTGATTATTTTAGAAATACGTTCTGAACATTTTTTATGAATGACCAGTCACTTGTCCGTGATTGGTTTAATTACTTCTTGAATATACTTCTGATTACTTTAGATATACGTGCTGAATAAATTCGGGACATATTTTGAATGATTTGCCAATCATTGGAGAACGTCTTACTAGTTGTTTTTTCCTATGTTAAGCTTATGGGGAAAAAGTGTTCATTTTTATGACGACGAGATAGTACGAGAGAAAAGAAAAAATGACCAAAATCAGAAACCTATATCACTTCGTTTATAGGTTAATAAAAGTTAAGGGAGAACAGAACTCACTTCTTTCAGTTTTTCTAGCACTGTTACCCAAACGATGTATTTCTACAATCATTTATGGTAAAACCTAGCTTAGCCATATTAATATGAATTACAAGAGGCGGCCTTTAGATTACTCGTATGTTACCGCAACATTTACTTATTTTGCAAAAAACTGCAAACTTCAAAGAGATGAAAGAGAGGAAGCATTGCCATGTTACAATACTTACCTAAGCAAGAGATGCAACAATCTGCTCGTCATCATTACCACAATGCCTGCAATCACTTTCAGAATTGAGATAGCGAAAACGGGTCTAAAATTACTAGTTCTAACCCAAACTTTTTTTGTAGTAACAGCATACGTACGCTCTTTTGCCGAAGTAGGGAGAATACTTAAATACTTTCTTCTTCATCAGGAATAAAGCCCCTACTTACGCATCAACAATGGTACAAGGAAAGTGAAAGTGTCCTAGAAAATTCTCTCGTTTAAGGGTTAGGCATATGTGTTGTGTGCCGTTACCATATATCTTAAGCTTTTCCCCACTTGACGATATCGTACAAACATTTGTATATAGTCAGATCAAAAGACGAGCAAACATTCTATAGAACGCTCTAGTTCCATTGCAGCCTTTGCATTTTATCCACATATTTTGTCCTTGAGCTTGGTATCAGAAGACTTGCTTTCCTTTTTCTTACTTTTGTTAGAAATAACACAACAGGACGGATTTGCTGCCTTCTATCTTACAATAAAACAAAACTATTTTAAAGTTATTTGCATGACAAATGGTCTAATATACTTACTTATGTGAAGCCTGGTACACATGAATCTATCTTCCATTAACATGAATATGTTTAAAAACTATGCTAGTGTAAATGAAACGAAAAAAGAGCTCAATAAAATACACTGTACGGAGTTTTATTTTCAAAACCCAATGAACATGTTTTTGTTTGAAACTAATGAACACGAATGCAAACAATCTGAATATATCTAATACAAACGATAATTGTAGACAGTCTAATTTAAAATAGCAAACTGCAATAATATTCGTGCATTAATTCTGCACAAATAGCGTAAACTAAGTCAAAATATTAAGTAATAAGTATAATAACTGGTTTTATATTCTTCTTAAGCTATATTGTTAGGGAAACTCTGTGCACGAGTTAGAATTTTTAGAAATGATTTGAAAGAAGTACAAATCAAGTTACAAACCATTTGATTAGCTGTCAAACAAATATAGACTTACATCAATTTAAGAACAGGCGAAGACAGGTAGGGTAAATTAAACAACTACCACCGCTTTGTAAACATATTTAATTACACATAAAATGCTTCTACTCATTACAACTTTAAGTTAGTAGTTTTAGGTTTAGATAAGATAAATACCCTATGTACATAATAGGGAATACAAAGGTATTACAATATGTAAATTTTTAGCTTTTCAGAGAGCGCAGTCCTCCACATATCTAGTGTTCAGAAAACTTTCAATTTGCATTTTGTATTGCAATGTGCATGATTTTGTTTACAAATACGCATCTTAAATGTAGAATTTACATAAATTTGTGACAGTGTAATATACCTTGGTAAGAAATCACTATACACAATATATTATATTATAACTTACAATTAATTATTTACATGCATTTTGATTCTTATTGTGTTTCTTTCCCAATGTTGACTGGCCCACATTTGCTTAACCGACAGACACGATGTTTATCATGGGAAGCACAAATAACGCGGGCAGATGCGACAGGTAAAATCCTAACATGAATCCATATTTTCCTTCGTAAAGTATGAGAGCTGCGATAAAAGTATAGATGAAGACCACTCCGACCATTACGTTTGTCAGATAAAATGAGATCGAAACAATGCGTTTCCATAGCTCGTGTTTGCACTACAAGTAAAATTTATAAATAAAAAAATCATGGAAAAAATTAAATGGGCTAACAGATCAAACTTGTGACGGACATATTCATAGGTAGGTATAAAACTTTTAAATGGTAGTAATTCATTTTGAATAATAGATACCCCATACAATGAATGTGGCGATGATAACAGCCGCAGTCCAAACCCCTTTGTGGATAAGCACCGTTAAATACGCATCTGATGCAATCTTCATCACGATTTCACCTATGAAAAATAATTTAATCAAAGAAATTGTTCCGATTGTGTATTCAGGTGATAACAATTTGACGTTCATTGCTCGAAGCACAGAATTAGGCTGAAGTAGAAATAATATTTTTACCAAAATTCTTGGGTATGACAATATGGACCGGATCTGTGTCATAGTAACTGTCAAAGGCAATTAAGAGCGTTAAAACCTACATAATATGTTAAAGATATCAATTATCGTGATAACAAAATAATTTACAATATTAGGATTTGCTTAAATATAACAAATTTACCAACTCAACAAAGCCAGAAAATAAGAAAGCCCTTCTTTGTGCCGAAAGAAATCCCCGTCCCCAGAGAGTTCGACCGCCAGTTCCAGAAGACATGGCTCCTAATCTCTTCTGCAACTACTACATATTCTGTATTGGATAAGTAGATAAATCGTCACCAATTAAACTTATTAATTCAGACCTTCAGAAAGTTAGACTTTCTCAATATAGTTTGAAAAGTATATTGTTGCTGCCATCAGCCATCACTCACTCTTTCACCGAAGAAAGTGTACTGGTAAAAGTGAAAAATATCGATCGCGATCTACTATCTTTTTAGCCGACATTTCCACTATACGCTTAAGTACTATCTGATATGTGCTTAGCCTGATAAAGTATAAAATACTACAGCCTATTGAATATATGGTTTCCTATAGCTACATGGGAAAATATGTTTACAATATTTTAGTATGTAGGAAGCTGCCTTATAATTTATCAGTACTGATAGTTGTAAACTTTTTCTCATTCAATGAAGATATCTGGAAAGCACGAAATGATGCACGAGCAGACGGTGATGAAGTGCAAATGAGGATGAGTTCGCATCAGAATACTGATACTATGCTTACTAGTATGACTACTTATTGCCAGCATTCCTTGTTAAACCTAAATTAAATCGTGGTTTATTATTAAAGGAAATTTTGAATGTGTATTCTCTCATTTTCATTTAATTGTAGCGTCGGTCATGTAGACATTTTAATTCCAGTTTTGAAGGAAATTAACGTCTTGAGTTCTGTACTTATGAAATCTTTCCCTTGCTAAAAAAAAGTCTGCTTTATTACAAGTACGATGAACTGTTTTTCATGGAGGACGGAGTATTTAAGCCCTTCATTTCTAGCTCTACAGTGATGGCCATAACCCGATGTTTCTGTGGTTTTACCAGACCTTAGCCATTTATTGACCTTAGGCAAAACTACTCTTCACAGAAAAGTGTGTCATCATTTCTATTCTACTTTCGTTATGATATGCAGTCCATAGGGACATTTTCTATAGATTTAAGAATTTTAAATACTTCCATAATTTTTATTACTGTCTGGAACAAAAATGAAAACGCAAAGAAACATGTAGTGCCTTCTTGTCTCGGAAGAAATGCATTTGTGTAAATTGAGGAGAGGGAAAGTAAAGGGAAGAGCATAAAAAAGTCCCACATGACAAAACCGTGCCTAATGAAATAAATGATTTTTTGTGGGAAAGGGAAAAGGATCAAGTCGTTTTGGACACCAATTTCCCCCCTTCTATAACTTTTTATTATTTATTACGTATTTTGCCATTAGTATAACCTATAAGCATAAGGAGAAGGTTAATAAAGTTTCATGTTGTAGTACACCCAACTAGTGATGGTTCCAATCCAATCCAATATGTGTTTTTCCAATACAAATCCAATTTTCCTCTTCCCCAATCCAATTCAAATCCAATGTAAAATTCAGATTCCAATACCAAATCCAATCCAATCCAATATTGGAATTTGATTGGATTGGATTGGAAAATTTCCAATATTCAACATTATTACCAAAATCATGCATTTTCGTTGAAATTTTGCGATAATCATTGACCCAATTTAAGAGTATGAAGAGAAAAACTGCATTTTTGCTCATAAAAATCTTTGTGTCATTCGAAAATTGGCGTTTTCAATGCATTGGAAATATTGGAAAAAAGTCCCAATGTTTTTCAATCCAATCCAACCGGAAAAATTCCAATTTCCAATCCAATATCGCGATAGCCCAATCCAATCCAATATGCTTATTGGATTAGAATTGGATTGGATTTGATTGGAAACGCATTGGATATTGGAATTGGAAAACCATCACCCAACACAAAAACATTTTTGATGTTGTAAAATGATCAACCTAACGAAATTGAGACCATAATGAGTTACTATGCCAAATGCACAAGTACAGCATACCTATGTACATGAAAAGGTGATCGTGCTTTCTCTATTTTCCCTAGAGAGGTACTTAACAACCTAATATACATAAACCGTGTTTAGGACGAATTTTTTTTCTAAAGAGAAAGCAACAGAATAAGTTGCATAAATCCATTATGGAAAGAGAGTATATCAAAAGGAGAATGAAAGGAAATAGGTAAAGACTACTGATCTACTTTATCTGTATCAACGGTGCTTTGACAAAGCGGCTTAGTCGGGAGCAAAGCAGATCAAAGATTATCCAAGTGAGATATGTGGCATCTTAACCAACAAATACCCGTGAGGTAAGTAAGGCAGGGGCACTTTATTAACGTGGATGAGACAACACGTTACGCAGACGAAGACAAAGAGCAATTCTTATTGTAAATATTGCGCGAACTACTAAGCCATCATCACGTCTAATACTTAGGCCAAACTAGTTGCAGAGAGAAAACGATGCTATGATTTTATATGGGTGGTGTTGTAAAAGACAAAGATCCATAGGTTTCATCTACTCATAGGTGAACCTAAAAAAGCAGTAATAGGAAAAAGCACGTAAACTAATTGATTGCAGGAAGCAGCCTCTTTCATAATAACCTACTTCAATGTGGCATACTTACTTCGCTCAACCAGTGGCATTCCAACATGCATAAATATATCGATCACATGTCTAAAATCTTGAGCGGAGTGAGAGTCATAATGATGCAGATTTAGACTTTTTTGGCTCTGTGTACTACTGCTATTGCTAATATTTCTACGAATAGTTTCTGTTGAGTGTAAAGAGGACGGTGGAAGCCTCTTAGCAAGAATTAAGCGTGTAAAAATTGTATACTCTCATTCAAATTCAAGCAAAATTATTCTATTGACGATAAGTCCCGGCCATTCTTACAGGCTTCTTGTAAATCTGGCTTTCTCACAAACGACTTATTAACCAACTTCAATAGAACGTATTGAATTCAATTCAAGATTTTTGAAACATTGTCATCCATTTCGGATACTTGTAGAAGTACAACTCCTTCTATTTCATATCATCAATGCATTGTATATATTCTAACCTTATCGTTGACAAACGTGACACAAGTTGGAAAGAAAGGCTGCATACATAGTACAACCAGTACGTGTACGAAATCGTCGGGAGAAGTCGCTGGAGTGTGAATTCGAAGACTTTGTTTCGTCGATCCAATTTTCCCCACTGAAGGTGCACTGGAAACATTAAATACTTTATGGATTAATACGAAGCGGCTTCTACGGTCAAATAATTCATGTATGCAAAATCCCAAAAAAATGTTAGGTGCACTTAATATGACACAACACAATAATTATTGTCATTATATAAATACTCACCAGTAAAATCCTGAATAGCTTTGACAATTCCGTTAAAATGGGATACCAAACGGAAAGGCATTTTTCTGAATATTGTACATGCTCAAACCAACCGTTAAGCCCAAACTTACGATAAACAGATCGGCGTATCCTACAAGTTTCATTTTGTCGGGGTGAAGACAAACCGATGGAATTATGGAAATCACAGTAGAAATAGAAAAATGTTGAAATAATTGTTCCAGAAGTTTTGTTTTGCCGAACCTAATCAGTTTAAGTCGTTTCTGTTTCTCCATCCACTTGTAGGGGATTGAAGCAGAATGCTGATTTTTCACAAATTGTTTATACCACGTTAAATAAAATGCATGCATCTAAGCAATTATTACGTAGCTGAGCATAACTAAGGGAGAATTGAGATTGCCGTGACCATCTGTCCGTCCGTCTGTCAGATGGATAACTCTCGAAAGAGGTCACCGATTGACCTCAAATTTGGAACACAGCTTCCTGGCATACTGAGTACGAACCCTATTGTTTTTCAGAATTTTAGGTCAACTATTAAACGGCAGGGTCAACGGTTGAATTTTTTTCAAATGTACCATATGGCATAAGATAGCCCTTATTCGAAAGCCCTTGAAAAACTAAGTCAAACTGTGCATGTAAAATTTTGAAATTTTTTAACGGTTGACGGCAAACAACCGTTGAAGATTTTTTCAAACGTAACATATGGCTTGTGATAGCTCGTTCGAAAGCCCTTTAAAATCTGAATAAGATTGTTATATAAAATTTTTCAAATTTTATAACTGTAAACGGTTATCGGCGATTAAAGCAATTTGCATGTATGCTGCTGTGAAAGCGATATGAGGTATGCATCTTATGACAATTTTTGGGACATGATGGACAGCAGTGTCAACAAGACATTCTAACATGATGAAAAAAACAGCATTTAACCCTTTACTCAGCTACGTCCTTATCGCTGTTTTAACTGCACTAGTTTTATTTGGTCACGACTACTCTCTCATTGCAAATGAATTAATCTTTTAGGAACTCGCCTGAAACCCATTTATATAACAGTAGAGCTCATTAGAATGCTGAAATTCATCCCAAGCTGCTCCCTTCTTTTAAAGAGATTTGGAAACCGAAAAAGCAAGCTAAATTCACTTTTGTACGGAAAAATTTTTTGCTAGATTTGTGGTTAATTTCTTGACAGAAATGGTCCATACAGATCATTCAATAGAGATTATTACTTTACTACGCTTATTACATTGTCTACGCAAAATAAATTTTAAAGCAATCTGAAGCGGAGTATTGCAGCCCAGCCAATAATAACTTCAGCTAGTTTTCCATTTGAATTTTTTCTGCAAAAGCAAACATGTATAGACGAAGGCAATAATGGCATTAGTGAAATTTCGAGGGGTCCGAAGGGATTTTTATACAGCAAGCCTCACCCTTGTTTTTCCCATGAAGAAAATCAGAGAGAATTGAACAATGACATGAGCATGCATTTTCATTAAAATATGATGGAAAAGTGTAATGCAAAAATAATGACGAGAGTTTAGAGCAAACATGATAGATTACTAAAATTCCAGTAGATGCCTGTTGTAGGTTCCTCGCACCTGCCGTTTTTTTAGCAGAGTGTTCCAAATATATTTGGACACTTTCTACTCGGATGAGGTACTAACTCACGAGCTTCCCATCCAGAGTCCCCAAATGGAGTTGCTCCGCCAGTGGAAGCAGTTCATATTTCTGGCTTTTTCTTTCGTGCTTCATCCTTTTTCCATTCTTGCGGGTGTCTATTATCCATAAACTGCGGAACTACCTGTTTACTTCTTTTTCATTGAATGCATTACTTCTTCGTTTGACAGTATCAATCTTGCCTTTCACTCGTTCACATTTACATTTTTGCTGTTAACCGGTAAGAAATTTTAACATTTTAAATTAGCTGTGGAGCAACCAGTTTTTGAGAAACTTCAAATTAGCATTCCTAAGCTGCATATTACACTGCTTCCTGTTGTGAAGCCCAAACGAACAACCACATAAAAACGATATCCGTCATTATTTGAGCAAATTGCTTGGCCACCGTTTATTTAAGCGTTTTCTCTTTAAACGTTGCCGTGCATTTTAGAAATTGCTTGTTTCCCAAATGCCAATAAAAATTGAGGGCTTCCTAATCAGCCTTTGCTGATCTGAAAAGTTTCCTGCCCAACAAACAGAAATGTCTAATACGATCACTCGCGTTTTCCTACGGTTCAAATCGAAATTGCATATTACCCACTTTTATCAGGCAACTATTTCATCGCAAATGACGAAAAATTGATAGTTTACATTTTCAAATGAAATCAGTAACGAACCGACCATTTAGCAAATGATGATCTAGTTCTAGATCAAAATCGATTGTTTTTGTAAGTTTTAAACAAATTGCTTGGTAAATTATGGCTTCATGACAGGATTAAAGAATATCAAAATTTCTTGCAGTATTTCTTCAGCCTTTTAGGGCACTTCCGCACAATATCGACGAAACACTGTTGTCTTAAGTGCAGAGAAAAGAGAATGGATTCCAAAACAATTTTAGTTTTGATTTCAATACTTTCTGTACGTCTAGTTGCAAGTCAGTCATCTTATCTTCTGGTGGAAAACTGTGACCTTCAAAAACGCGGAAATCCATTTACTGAAATTTTATTAACAACTTTAGCAGAGTGTTTAAATTTGTCACTGATCCCTCATCAGGAAAATGAGAGGTTGGCAATTCCTCCAGAAAAAATATTCAAAATAAAAGTGGCCATACAAGTTGATGATTTGAAGTCAAGGAATCCAAACATTAGTTTTGTCCAGGCACCTTCAATTCCATTAACCAGCCCTGCATGTTGAACTACCAGCATCATATTACCCGCTTTCATCTTCTTAAGGATACTGGAATCAACATCCTGGATAATTCTAACAATTCTTGTTGTACCAGTTGCACTAATCGTTGGTCAGCAGCCCGGGGTGGCACGGGAATTGGATCGAATTGGGATATGTCTAACCAGCTCAGGCCATTGCTCATCTAGTTTGTTCATTAAACCCAGTTCTGAAAACTGCTGCGGTGCTGTGGCATTTATCGGAAATCACTACGTTCGGAGCAGTCGCAAGCACTGTGATTACCCCCTCCACTGGGGAACACTACATGCCAGTCAAACTGATTGACCTTCGGAGGATAAGCACCATTCCTAATTATACTAACCCACAAAATCAGTCCGGATATTTTTCCATTTCTTCGAGACTCATGGGAAAAGCGGTGGACCCAATTGAAATTTTTGACAAACGACATCAGAGTATTTCTTAAACTCCTTAAGAATGTGGAAATAGCAGAGGCGAAAACCCTGATGGAAAAACCGGTGCTGGGAAATGGAAAGCAGAAAAATGACTACAAATACGCTCAAGTTGCCCCATGGCCTCTAACCCTTGATGTGAACCCCGAGTGAAAGGAAATAGAAGAAGTTAAAATGCCTATCCGGAGAAGACCCTATTGATACCGGCTCATTCTACTACGCCTTCTCTTCTGAAACTGTAAAACGGAAATTTCAAGAATTGATGCAAAATGGAATTGCATACCTCTGGCTTCAAGCGGAAGCCATGATGCATTCTAAACAAATAAACGATGCCTAAAACGGGGATAGGTCGAAAAAATTGTTAATGAAAATGGAGGCCAAGAAGGAGTTTCTGGGTAATCTATTGCGGGAAGTATGGAAAGACCGTTCCATGCTATAATTTAAATTTCAATCGTTTAATTTTATATTCTTTTTGGTGGAATATTCGAGTAGAGAAAGAAATTATGCTGTAACGGGGCTTGTGTCCGTCCCTACGTGATAATCCTACTGATAAGAGACACCACTGATATGTTATTCGATTTTTAATGTAGAAATCCACTCATAGTTAATTGGGTGTTTATGTCCTACGTAAGCAAATTATGCCTGCCATTGCATAAAATTATCTGAATACTATTTTTTAAAGTAGGCTCTAGCAAATATTTCGTGCCTATTGTGAGCAATGTTTCCACGATATTTTGTTATGATCAATTCAATTCGACTTGTAACGACCAGCTTTAAGCAACATAATTGCTCGGTTCTTTATTTGAGAAGACATGACCATGCAAAATATTCCCTCAGCAAGTAACTGTCAATGCGGGGGAGTTGAAAATCAGATATGGAAGCCAACATTGATTACATGGACAGATATCAACTGGTACAACCTTGTACAAGCTATCACAAATAGAACTAAAGTCGACTTACTGTGTGTATAAAAATTTAATAATGCGTGACTGGCTTCTGGATTCGCAAATGATATGTAATAATGTATTACACTCTCGAGTTGCGTTGAGTACAAAATATTACAAAACATGCATACTTTTGGGCGTTCATCATCTTTCCTCTTACTTGTTACTCTTTTCAACTCCATTTCCCACGGATGGGCAGGTGAGACACGGATTCTATATTGTTTTCTCTGAAGAAGACAAATCAACCTCGTTTGTTCTGGTGAGATGAATTTATTATCGCCTACTGATGTTTTTAGTGGGTTATAGGGAGCGAAGAAGATGAAAAATGACGCAAAGTACGGACTATGTTATGGGTATGTGCATTTGGATAAAATGTAAGCCAGCGAATGAAGAAAAGAAGTAATAGGCTTAATGTTGCACAAAAGGGACTCCAAAGCTTGTAAAAGCAAAGGCAGCGTCATAAATAACCGTCAAGCCAAAGTGTACGTGGTAAGGTGAAGAAAGAAATATTGAGACCACCTAAAGAGTAGATGTTTTTCTATTTTATTTTAGAAATAGATCAAGCTTTGAAGTGAACTACACGTTTACGTTATAAAACACTTTGAAAATATTTAAGTACATGAGTGTCAGACCGTAGCCGTTAATAACGACGATTTTATGCAGTAGTTTGCAAAATGTGCACCTGTTTCATCAAAAGAACCTATAAGATCATCATCAAAAGTCCCTCAATAAAAAAATTCTTAGGTGGTCTCAAAATTTCTTTCCGCACCTTATTGCAGGATGACATCTAATTTTTAATGTAACTTCGGGGAGCTACAACGTTTTATAATCTAATATTTACGTAGCGTAGAACAACTATGCAATCACAGCTATTGAGTGGAAGATGGGAGAAAAGAAAAAAAGGCACAACGGGGGACATTTACTTATATCCGGTTATACTTTATTTAACCTTTTAGAATAAATTTACAACGCAAACACACATTTTTTCATTTAATGAATTGAGTACTCAGGCGAAATGCATCAAGTACGCATTAAGTAATATTTTTAACCCCGCTAGACGATTCTTTATAATGATGTGCATTGCTTGTGTACATGAATTCTGTGATCGCTTATAAGACACGAAGGATTAACCTCTAAGGCTTTCACGTCAACTTACCGAGGTTTTCCGCCAAGTTTTGACAGTCGATCTTTGAAGATTTTGGAAGTGGAGGGTGATAGAACAAAGATTTAATCGGTCACTTTCCTCATTTATCAAAATTTAAAACCAATTGCTTTGGATTATCGACACAAACAGTTCAATAGTTAATCACCATGCCAACTCGTGGTCCAAACTACAGAAGAAGAAGAAGGCTTTCTCCCAAAAGGAAATGGCATGGAATGACGCGTGGTACCAAATGAGCAATTCAGCACACCAAATGGGATATGTCCAAAATCAGCTTAATTTTTTGACAAAATGATACAATCATCGTACGATATGGGGCTTAAAGCACACTGATGTGTGCTGTTTAACACTTTTAATGTG
>JAHZMX010003123.1:0-18084 GCA_027743895.1 Seira musarum
TCTCTCTTCCTACTAAACGGATTATGGAGACTCGGGGAGAAAAATAAAATCTCTCTTTACTCAATAATAATAATAGCTACTTTTGCTGGAAGAAAGAAAGTGTTTCGTGTCGAAAGCAGAGCAAAAAAAAAGATGAAAATAACTGGAACTCTACTCCCATTTGACCGACGTCCCAATGTCATGTGGTTTAACAGGGAAATCTTTAGTTCGCTTTTACTGGACTTTTCCTATCTTTACTCATATTCTGTATTCTGCAACGGGCTACTATACTTAAGACTTGAGCTTGACCATTCCATTTGTCGAAATAGCCTCATTTCTTCGTTATTTATTGTTGATTTTGATTGGCATTTTGATAGTCGACAAAGACAGATTGGATAATAAAATATATACTCGGAGTAATTTTTTGCTTGTCCTCTCTCTTCCATTATTCTTGGGTGGTAGAGTATCTTGATACTACTACACTAGTACACCAATAAGGTTTCTTAATATTTTCTTTAGAATAAATCACACCGGAAATACGAGACGGTTGATTTATATATATAATTATATCATTTCTAAAGGATTGACGTTTCCTCAGATTTCATTTGCTTTGCTCTGCTACACTACTACACTAGAGAAAACCACGAATCAATGTTATTGATCCCCTTCAAGTGAAATGGTTCTTCAGTTCATGTACTGAATAAAGTAAGTTGTCAAATCATGGTTTCAAAACAAGAGGTTCCTCTCAATTGTAGCATAATATGGAAGAAAGGCCACTCGATATATTTATTAATAGCCACAGGTTGCAGTCTTGCTGTGAGCCAACCTTCTGGTTTTGACTAAAGTTAGGCAATCCTTGGTTGGTAAACATTTTTAACGAGGCACTTGATGGAGAAACGCTTGTTGATTTTCATATTTCATATGGATTAAACAGGCAAGCATTTCATCTGCAGCAGTCAGTAGCTTTGTACTCTTTAGATTTCTTGAAAATCCTCTTCTGAACTATGAAAATGAAATGAGCTCTTACGTCGTTGTTGTAGTTGTATGTAGGATATCATTATGTCTCTACTTTGAAACATGATGGATTAGTTTCTTGCTAGCATGTCAAAATGCGCATTTCACTTGTTAAGTAGTATACACAGTAGTAGTAGTAGCTCTCATATACTTACATACAAACACTTGTTCTGATTTTCTGTTGAAGAGTATTGCTCAGTCAAGTGCAAAATGTTCATGTTAAACATTATTATTTGAGCAAAATTTATGTATAGCATGCAAAAAAAAAAACTTTACCGGAGAAAGGAATTACTCTGCTCACACAGTAAGAAACTGAAGAAAGCATTTTTTTTTTATTTTTACGATATACGGAAGCGTTTATGTTCATTTCATGATTTCATTTAGATTGTTGTAGCTTGGAAAACACGATAGGAGGAGAGTAAAATGTAAATTTCCTCTGGATTGATTTACCTTTCTCCTCCATTGATACGAACTTTGTATTCCTACAAGTAGTTGTGGAATTGAGCTACTGAGCCCTGAAAGCTCCAGTCACTATTTATTTAGGCTGAAGCTGAACGAAGTGTTTACATTGTAAATGGTAATTTTCATGGTGAAAATATTCAAAAACAGGAGAACATGATGATGAACACTTTCGCTCTCTCTCTCTCATACACTCACACACACGACACACACTTCTTCATGATAAAACGATACATGGAGCCTTTCCGTGAAAATCAAAATGAGACAGAAAATATTGTGTATGAACAGGCACGTTTTCATCAACGCGTTGCGTTTATGTTTTTCGCTGATGATGTGAGTAGTGCAAAATGGAAAAAGAAAACTGTTGCATGATGCATACATACAACAGTAGCTATTTTCAAGAGCCACAGTTGTAATTAGGTCATAGCTACAGTGTTTTTTTAATATTCCTTTCAAGCACGCGATTTTTATTGTTGGAAAAGCATTATGCGGATGGAAAGTACGAAACACCTCGTCCTCACGGTAATTACTGGGCTGTTCGTAGCCCGAAGAATTTGAGTGGATATTCATTAGAACTAGATTTACTGGGGTGGATAAAATATACTGTTGGGGTGGATTGAATAATGCTCGCTGGCAGGATTTAAAGCTGCGCGTTGTATCAAAAGCCTCTCCGAGTGAATTTAAATTATTAGCGTTATCAATAAATATGGACATTTTTTGCAATAAGTATTCAAACCAGAAGCTTGCATGGATTATAATCTGAATGAAGTACGAAGGATGGAAGTAGAAAAATGGCGGAACAACAATGAGTGCATACTAATGTAAATATGGAGGATCCTACTAAGCCTCCTTTTTGCATTTGCATGGATGGAATTGTGCCGTGGTATTTTGAACTTAATAGCACCATTATTATCATACCATGAACTTTCATAGAGTATCGAACCGTACCTGCCTCCTCACAAGCTTTGTAAAACTAGCGAAAAGCAAAAATATTTAAGCGAGAATGTATTCCCGACATGGTGGTTTGGTGGCAATACATGCTCCAAAAAACAGGTTAGGAACCGAGGGATCTTTTGTCAAAGATAAGCTAAAAATGCGGCGTATATGCTGCGGAATTATAATCGAGGTGAAAAATGTTCTTCGTTCTTTTCTCTTTTCCTTCTTATAATACATTCATGTGATCACATACCATAAAGGGACTTTTTTTCTTCTGGAAAAAAGTTGGAATCCACATCATGTTCCGACATAAATCAAGTTGAGTCTCGCTTTAGTAGAAGCCCATCTTCCTTAGCTGGCATCACACATCAGTTTAAGGGAAATCAGGCTAACACCTCTCTATCTTCATTCAAGTGGCTGACACATGTATAGAAAAAGTCCTTGAACCTAATGGGTTGAACCGCACACTTGCTCGGCAAATGTTTTCAGAGACGTTAGTGTAGTTAGTAAAAATTTGAGTAAAAGTATGGCTATTGCTTTACCAAAAGACATTTATTTGAATCGGCTGATGCAACCTCAATGACTTTCCAGGTTAGGGATGTAATGTGAGAAGTTTGTTTTTTTTTTTAGAAAAAGGGGAAAGGGTATAAAAACTTGGCTTTGAATCAATTTCATGGTTAAAGTTAGTTGTGAGGAATCAATTTCGTGGCGAGAAAAATGTAAAATTGCGCCTGGTTTGCCATACCATAATCATGAGTTTACTGCTGTGGTATCTATGAATTCACAAAAAGAAGATGGAATTTATACTAATAGAAGCAAAACAATTTTCCGTATCCTTCTTCGTTTTAAATGTTTTTCCATGTCCAATTACTTTGGAACGGTGGCCGCCAGTTACTCCCGGCGCATGTGTTATTAGTGCTGACAATGAGTTAGTGAAAAGAACGCAGAACAGTAAAGGATATACTATTATATTCCGGCTTAAGTTACAGGACATTGCTTTGATGCATCACATTTCATTGTAATCCCTTTTGAACCGTGGGTCAAAATTATTGAGACTGAGTTTGGCACGTTTTAACATAAGTACTTTTCTTTGAAATCCAGAGCCCTTGACAGTTTTGAAGGACAAAAGATCGCATGTCGCAATTTCTTGTTTTAAAAATAATTCGAAAAGATAACGACTGGCAAGTATGGTGATGATGTAGATATGTTTCACGTATACAATATTTCATTACGGTTGTCTTTGGTCCTTTTGCGTAACTCGGCTATCTTTGGTATATCGAAGAAATAGACAGGCATCCGACGTAGTTGTAAAGAAAAAAATTCCATCAACTTTGTCTAACCTCGGTTGAGTTTCCAAGAGTGGCAAAGTGACTTCCATGTAATTCTCCTTGTCTCTTTGAATCTTTCCACTTTTCTTTTACACGTCAGAGCAACCTTAGTTGGCACACCGTGTGGCCTGTCCTGAAAAGCCAAAAGGATAAGGCTTTTTATAAGTAAAAATGCTTTTTTTGTGCTCGAATGATAGTAATAATAAAGCTGTTAAGCAGCGATAACGACGTAGCTGAAAAGAGCTAACATTGAAAGCGGGAAAGGGTTAAAAGCGAAAGAGTTGTCCCCAGAATACTGATTTAATGTCTTGTTAATACACTTTTTTGTGCTCGAATGATAGTAATAATAATCTTTAGTTTCGTTGCGGGTAACAGCAAAGCTACACAGTGTGCCTTTATGATGACATCAGCAATAGCCAAGAATTTTTTGTCCTGGCATCAGCTTGTGATTTCTTGTCCTCTACTCGTTGTCGTTTTACTTTATCCTCTGAAGTGAAAAGAAACGTGAAAAGGGAAGAATAACTCAAGTGCTTCACTTTTTTACATGACCCTTTATAAAAACGCTACTCGTTCAGTTTGGAAATATTGGGATTGAAACAGACCGGCAGTAAGTGACAGCCAATATCGATACAAGAAATGAAGAACGGGAAGAGAGAGAGAGAAAGTGTAATGTCAACGAATGATATACAATGTCCAATCACAAAGGTCTCAGATTGAACCTGTATATCTTTCTATTTTTTTTGCAAGAGAACAAGATCTAAAGCTTTCTTATTATTATTATACAGACATAGAAATACATCACAAGAGTCACAGAGACTCACACAAACACAGCTTCAAGGTACCGGCTCAGCTTGAGTTCGAAAATTCCAGATTTTCTCTTCTTCTGTTGGTAACTTGATCTCATCGATGGGATCCGATGGAAGAAAAAAATACATTCATCTGCGTCCAATCCAATATTGAATCCACAAAATAGGTAGTTCTTCCACACAATTTTCGATGTTAACCGCTCATGTGTTTCAAGAAAATGACTTAAGTCCTGAAGTAAAAAACGGTACGAGTATGATCCAATATCAAACGGATTTCTCAAATTGACTACCCTTCCAGTTGTAGAGCTTTATGGATGGTAGTTTCTCTTGTAAACCAATAATCATAATTCGATACGTGTGTGGTTCTTCTTGAGTGTTTTTCTTTATTTAGAAATCATAGCATGAAAGGGCACGCTGAAACACATCCTCGTGTGAGTGGTTGGTTGCACAAAAAAAAATCCTCGCATGATGACCAAGTCGGATTCAAAAGTGAAGCGTATTTATTACATACTACTCGAAATATAGTAAAAGTACATAGGTACATAATACGTACAAAGTTGAAGATATTTTGAACGGGATTGGGATTTTTCCACTCCTTTTTTTATCATATTACTTCCAACAACTAGAAAAATGTACGTATAGAGTGACGTGTTGTATTGGATGTGGCATGTTGGCAAGCACGGTAAAAAATGAGATCTGTTGAAAAACAGAGGAAAAGTAGGTAAGAAAAAGAAGGCGTAAAGAAGAAAGTGGTTATGCGTTACACAACAGCAATATAATATGCGATGGGGGAAAACAGTTGTGGTGTGTGAGGTACTACAAGGTATATAGTAATAATAATACGTTCTGAGCCAATACACACACAAACACGATTTATAAACTTGATCCGTTAGATTTACGAGGGTCATGTCCAATATTACTCTGTGATGAATGCATGCCTCGTCTTCATGTTGACTGCCGTTTTTGGTCTTCACCTCAATTTTCGTTATGGCGGTGTGCCACCCAACTCGAATGTGTGTACATGCATCCATAAAAAATATGAAGGTGGTACTTTTCCCATCAGTGAAAGCACGAATACCTAATATCAAACTTTACTGGGAGCAACTTTTGGACAGAAATACATTCCAAAAGCTAAAGTTCCAAGATTTTTATGTCCCTCCGAATGAAGCATGTTACATTGCTAAAATAGAGAGCTCAAATAAACTTGTTTTAACTTGTCTTTTGCTATCCTTTTTTCAGTGTTCCTTTGAACTTAAACCGTGTCTGTGCAATGCAACGCCAGCGTCTCGAAAGATCACTTTTATTGTGAAACAAGATACATCACAAAAGCGGAAAGTTTGCGTATGTATGAGTAGGTCGTATGCATTTTCATCATTCTTTTTCGAGGCATCATCGTTAGAGGCATATCTGTTTAAATTGAAATTCTAGTTTGCAAAGCCTGCGTCAAAAAAATATACGATAGAGAAAGTGCCGAGTTTTCTTGTAGTAAAGAGCGAATAGGGTAGATTACAGATAGGTAAACTGATGCGTTCTTTTTTGCTCTTTCAGTTTAATGGCTTGTAAAAAATTTCTTTGTAATGTTTTTGCTGTGTATGCTTTACATTTTCCATGCTCGAGATAACGCTGGCATCATAAAATCAGCGCAAGATTATGTATAGTTTGACTTTGAAAATTTTAAAATACAAATCGCCGTTAGATAAATATTAAATAAACTCACAAATAAGTCTGTTAAAAAACAATGAACTTCGGTTTTGTTTATAAGGCGCAAAAATATTGATAAGATTGCCAAAATCTAATTTTTGTCATCATTTTTATTTTTTAAAGACAATGTTCAATTATTGGAACACCACAGCATTTTTTATTGAAGCAACATGAGTACCTTTGTGAATACTTATGGTTGATGCATGCCGTTGCCGACAGAAGAGGCGAAGCGTATCCTATCTTCATTTTCACGCGTCATTTACTTGAATATGCACTACCGCACCGTAAATTTCCAAGCGGTGGTTTCTAAATCCACTGCATTCTGATCAGATAAGACTATTTTCTTAAATTAATCATATTAATGATTGACTGGATGTCAGTACTTTATATGCCGATCAAATTATTCCATTCAGCTTTTCATTTGGGCACATCCATTCAAAGCATCTACTCAAATGAGGATTATTTTAATTCTCATCGCATCTTATACTACTGCACTAATAAATTATGAAAATAATAAACTGGCCCGTCTTTCAAAATTCTGCATTTCATTGAATACTAAACCGAATTGAGATAACTCAGGTTGTTCCTATATTTTAGATGGGCGCAGACCACCGTCTTCGAAATGAACTTTAAGTTCTTAACACACGCCGAATCCATTCATTGTAAAGAGGTGGCATTAACATGAGTCATGTTTGTACGTCTGTATTTCCTACATTTCCTTCTACTACTCTTTCCTGAATGCGGCTGTGATCATTTGAAAGGATCAAGATGAAAAATTCGTCTTTTCAGCTAAATCTCGTTTGAATCATGCTCATGGAATGCGTCCCTGCATACATAAATACATGTAAAAATGTTCATGCTTTCTTCCCACACACCCCAATCCAAAAGCTCAGAAGAGAAGGAAAATTCGTTTCCTTGAAGTTGGAAGGAAGCTTCGTAAGTCTATGTGACACTTCTTTTTTTTCCTTGGCAGAAAAAGATCCGGAGAAAAAAATGCTTTAATAAGGGTTGTAAACGTTTCGGAATAACTCCTCAAATCACGTACACACGCCTGACTACTGTTTGGAAAAATGACGCATTTCTCTCATTTTTTGCTTCCTTCATTCTTCAGTTGACTCTCTTATAGGAGGAGAGTAAGGCGCTCTCTCCTCATCGGTCGTTCCAGTACATGCACAAGCAGGATTTGCTACGTGCCTTATATCATGCAAAAATTACAGCCGTAGAAAAGAAAATCATTTCTCTGTAATGTATGAATGGCAGCACAACCCCTGCCACTTTTCCTTCGTAGCATTGCAGGTGACAAAAAAAGGAAAGGAAAAAAGGAGGAAATTACGCAAAGGAACCATAATTTTTTACAAGGTTTCATTAGGCTCCGTTTGTTGCAAGAAGAGAAAAACATACATACCTAATATCTACTACCTACATGCTTACACTTCATGCATGATACGACTTGTTCTTACTTATATTAAATGTGATGGAGTCAATTCTAGCGATAAATTAATCTACAAGAACATGAGTCTTCCATAACCCATGAAAAGGACGATATAAGTAGAAGGATTGAAATTGTAACGTGTAATTTACAAGCATCCTACTGGGCTGAACAAACCCACTTCATTTTAAGTTAGAAGAGGCACGATGATATAATGTGAATAAATAAGAAGTGGGAAAAGGAAATGAAAATCCATATCGTTTGTACTGTATGTAGTAGAAGTAAATGGATCTTTTACTTGAATGGGTTGCAAATGAATGATTTGAAACAATAAAACTGACTGGTTGTAAGTGATCGTGTGAATGATGTGATGGAGTATTCAGTCGTATATACTACCTGATAATTTTTCTTCTGAAATTGAAACCAATGAAATTGCTTTTTCTCCTTATATCTCAAAAGAAATTGAAAGAAATAAGCTGTGGGCGTACTGAAATCGAGGAAGCGAGTTATTTGAATTTTTTATGAATTCCAAATCCGCAATATAAGGTATGACTTTATGTGGTTAGAGTAATGAGATGAGATTATCGGTTCAGTGATGTTTTGCATCTTTTTTATTTGACAAGAAGTAAGTAGAACATTAAGTTGAGTTGATGTGCTATGTATGAAGAAGAAAAGGGATTGGTGTAACCTTTCCAAGGACTAAAAATAGAGTAGGGCATTTTTAGTATGTGTGTGTGTGCGTCTTACTTTTTGTAAACGAGAAGAATTTTGCTTGGTATGCAAAACGTACAATAAACTCCAAAGTGTGGCTTAAACTTGCTGAATAATGAATGGATCTGTGGAATCTTTTAGTCAATCTTGACGAAGACAATCAGACAGTTTGAGACATTTTTATTCCTTAAGTAGATTTAAAGTCAAACATGCCTTTTACTTCGTTCGAGTTAATGATGTCATGAAATAATACTCAAGTGATTCTACTTCTCGTGGGGTGTACTAGAAGAAAGAGAGTGCAAACATTCCTCCCCAGAATTACTTATCTTCGTTGGAATATCTATAATACTTTTCCAAAACGAACAAGAAACGTTTCAATCAAGATGACGCAGAGTTTTGAGAAAATTAAGATGGAAGATTTTGTCTCTTGTGAAAACAGTTACTTTTTTTTTGTAAAAGAAAGAAGAAAGTATAAGAAAGCGGCGCGACTTGTGGATTTATATGCAGATCATGTAATAAAGAAAATGAGAAAACTTACAAATGGAAAAAGTCTGAAAGCAAAATATATAATATAATTCAGTCTGTTTGGGCCTTTTTTATTTTAATAAAAATGGTGTGGAATTTATCAAGGCAAAACTTCCAATTTTTCATTTTGTTACATAAATTGTTTTCTATTTTGAGCGTGTGAAAATTTAAATGCTCAAAAGGAAATAATAAGCGTATTTTGGTACGGAGCCAAACTAATCCTTGAATGTCTTGTTTTTTGTGATTATTACACAGATGCCTACCATCAAATGTACATTCCGTCATCCCAAGAGCCTGGCGAGCAGCATCGACAAAATGAAAGCAATAGAATGGAGGTGAAAACAGAGATTACAAGCCATGACGGTGGGATCCCAATCTTCCGAATAAGAACCCCTGAGGAGACAGAGATTGCTCAGGATTTGCTGGAACTCTCTCGGTCTCTTCCACCAAGACCAAAAGCCATTCCTGTGCCAGTAGTCGTTCAAGTCCCAGCAGCCTCCACCACACCCCCTACTACTTTCACTGTCACCGCCGCGAATGGGATTCCTCTAATCACACCACCGAGCACGCCAAATCACAACAGCTCCACTCAACTCATATACTGTGGTAATAACAATGTGACTAGTAGTGGTTGCGTTTCCCTTCAATTTCACCAGGTCACTGGTCCCTCCGCCGCGACAGCAAAAGTGGTCATCTCCCCCGGTCCCAACAGCGACGATTGTGGTGGATTCAGTAGACACACAAATTCATCAAGCAATACTTCCATTCTCAGGATAAATCCAAATCAAATCACGAGCAGCAATAGCCCCACCACCGTTGGTGGCGTTATCAATAGTAATGGCTGTAGAACGTACACAACGGTCGAACTTGGAGGTGAAGTGGTTGAGATCGTACCAGGGCCCTCTGGGATTCTTCTTGATGGATCGGCTTCGTTACAACCAGGAAATGGCAATATTAGTGGTCATTTGACACAGCTTGTACCGACTCAACCATTTCATTCAATTATTCATCATGGGCATTCCGTGTCTTTATCTCCTCCTCCTGAACATCATCCACCGGTGTACCACCATCTCAGTGCACCTAATGGGACCACGACTAGTAGTCCGCACGTTGTGCCCAATACTAACGTGATAATGCATCATGGATCTGGAGCTAGTACACTCATTATACGCAACTCTGAAAACAACACGTCCGTTCCTTTAACTCCAAGCACCTCCGAATACTCCTCAGATGCGGAGAATGTCTGTCCAAGTAAGTTCATGAAACATGTGCTTTCTAATAATTCATTACTACACGCTACATTCACCCGACCACATACCCAAATTTTATTTCTTTTTTATTTAAGCATAACTCCTTTAGCATTTAAGCAGCTTTTAACTTTGACTTTAGGTCATCAATTAAGACGACGCGTTGGAAGCAATTTTTTAGGCTGAAGGTTTCGACTCTAGGACATTTCAATTTTTCTGCAAACACCTTCGCCTTCTGGAGCCTGAA
The DNA here is from genome assembly GCA_027743895.1 of Seira musarum. Lineage (NCBI taxonomy): Eukaryota > Metazoa > Arthropoda > Collembola > Entomobryomorpha > Entomobryidae > Seira > Seira musarum. Next base: position 10,383 of record JAHZMX010003123.1, read on the forward strand.
ATGTTATGCTTCGTTCGAAGGATTCATGCATGTTTGGGGAAAGTGATAAATTGAACTGTTGCTCTTACAGCTCATATCATATTAAATCTTTTTTTTTACTACGAGTCGCACTCTTCATATTAACTACGGAGCACAAAAAAACCGTGGGTGTCTATCCATCCTCCATTTTTCATCAATCACATGTCTGGCTGCCAGGAGGAGTTGAGCAGGTTATCGCGAATTACCTATCTGATCAGTGGTGGCTGGCGTGGCACCGTCAGACATTCACTTTGCCTTCCAAAGTTGGGTGCCAGCCTGCCTATCTAGCTTTCTCGAAGAAACGCAAGGCAAGTACACAGTACGAAGGTTGTAGGAAACAAAGAAAGGCACATGTCACATATTCTGTCTGTATTTGCATCATTAATCATATTTTACTAGAATATTTCATTGAAACCTAAAAGTTTCAACAAATGATCACTAGTGACCTTCTTCATCCAATTTTACTCTTCACTGAGGAAACGAGGTTTAGTCCAGCATACCAAAAACTGAAGCCAGTGCCAGTGATTGATTGAATTTCATTATCGTGAAGGACGATGAGTTCTTCCGAAAGCATGTGGGTAGGCATCGACTCTTACACTTACTTCCACATATCCAACTCAACTTAGGAACTATTAGACTGGCCTCGTGTTCGCCCTAATTTGTGAACCGAACGTTTTTCTTTAGTTTGTTACATTTAAAAAAGAAATTACGAGTATTACTACTTACGAGTCAATCTAAATCTGGTCAACTGACTGGCTACTAAATTTATGTTATTAGTATATTAAGTTTAAGTTTAAGTCAAAAATGATAAAGCTAAAGTATATACGGCTCGTTTTTACTCTACATTCATTTCTAGTACAAAGGGTTATTCAGCCAAAATGCTGCTTTTCTTTTCTTTATGCGCACCTCCACTTTCTACTATGGAGAATTAATGGTTTCTTTATTTCTTCCTACTTTTACGTTTTCCAACTCAAAAGCTGAGACGGCTTAAATTGACTAATGTAACATGAGCATATCCGTTAGAGTGTTGATCCTAGTCTGACGGAGTATCATTATCACAAGCTTTGATCACGTGTATAAACTTTTGCCGTCTTAAAGCAGGGAACGTGCAATTTGTTCCCGAAAAACATTTGCTATATACTTGTTTCGCATATTTGTCTGTCTACATCACCTGCAGCTATGATACTTGATACAATACAATACAAAATGTAATGAAAATTGTTGGTTGTATATTTAATCTTAAAACACCAGCCGGTTTCTTAATTGGGATACAAATGAATAAAGACTTGCTTTCTGCTTCTTATTATTAAAATAAGCTTGCTATATTCATATCAGTTTTTTACCTGCAACACAAGACAAAGTTTCCAAGTAAAAGGTCAGACACTAAAAGTTTTCCATAATTTATGCGTAGTAATGTTGGCACAAGATTCTACAAAAGCCTGATCATCATCACAAACCCTGCTGGCGTGTAAAGTACAAGTACATGATAAAGCATGCATGCTACTCTGTGCTGCTAGTTTAAATGCAATATAATATTGCGTTATCATCCACGAAATATATATTTCAGCTGAGGTTCATTCCCCCGACTACAGCTTGCTTCTGCGCTGGTTGATGTGTGAAACCTTCTAAAGACACGAAGAAGACAGACTTTCTTCCATTTGGTAATCTTTACCCTTTAGAAAATGACAAAAGCTGAGCAGATTGAAGAAGAAACTCGTCATATTGTTTGTATGTAATATAAAATGTATAAAAAAAGGTTGAGCAACAAAGAAAACTTATTTCCCAACTGAAAGTAATTGAATTGCTTTTCTGGAATGGTATTTCCCCGGTTTATGTAAGTCATGTCATCAAAGAAGGTGCATTCAGCTTTGTTAGACAATCATTGCCTTCATTCTTGCTTTGTCTACAAAATAGCAGCTTTCTCAGTGTATTATGGCGAATTAAAAAGATAACTATTCTTTTCTCATGAAACAGCCTTGTGAATTTACTTTCATGTTAGTTGAAAGAATGATGTCAGTCATTCAGCACATCTTTTTCTCGAGATCAGAATAAATTGTGGGCGACTAGCAGTACTTAAGTAGGAAGAAAGAAGGAGTTGAGTTTTGTTTGTCAGTAAGTAAGAAAGAAGAGCTATCCATTGAAGAAATCAATTTTCTGTGAATTTTTTCCCTTTATGATAGTTGCAGGCAGTATTTACATAATATTTTATATTGCCTGTGTTCCGTTCCCTTATAAAAAGAGTAGTAGTACTTCAACTCCCACCACCTTCTTCCTACTTCCAATAATACCCGCAGGGAAAGAAGGAGTGCTTATTTTCCCCTCTATGAACACAAGGACGTGTACAAGGCAGTTTTTTATCTCTTTCTCTAACATACGACATGAATATGCAATAAGCTCGGCTATAGGCAATATACAAACATGGATGTTACGAAAAAAATGTGATGGTCCCCTTGCTCATCATCAGTTTCTGTACACTTGATTACACATCTAACAAAAACCCTTGTTATTTTTCCATTGTGACAAAATCAAGCCCTTTCTGAATCGCCCAAAGCCTCACACAAGAATCTTTTGATCACCGTTTATTACCTAGAATAATACACAGCAAACATTCTTTTCGCACAAAGAAACGCACGATAAAAGGTAATTGGGAAACTTGGCAATCTTCTTTGTTCCACCTCATATTTCATGGAGAATCGTATCATCGAATAATAATAATAACTCCTTTATCTCATAAGATAATAACGGCTGTTGCGTCACATCAAGCAAGCGCAAGCAGTGTCTGTCCCTGCTTCTTTCTTTTTACTACCGATGTGCACGACGACGAGCACTGAGCACGCCGGTGGTAATATGAAGTACGTACGTAGTAGAAGTAGCATCGTAGCAAGGTGGTTGTTCTTTGCGTAGGTAGATGTTTTCTCTCATGTTCTCCTCATAAAAATTACAAAGATGGAGGAAACTGAATACATACATCATGCAAATGTTTTTTTCCTCGTATCCTAAAATTTCATCTAGTTTTAAAACGATCTGCGCGCATAATGCATACATACGAACCACGAAAATATCCCATCCTACTAAAAAATAAATGCGGGTAAGAGATCAAAGAGTGTTGTTTCCTGAAACGGATATTAACTTTTAGGATAGATGGATAGTTTGCTTGGATAAGTGGAAAGGATAAACTCGCACACACAACACACACAACTTCTATTATTCGTCAGCAGTGGCAAAATAATAAAACAGTAATAGTGAGACAGCAACAGTCGAATCGGATAGCTTTCGCTGAAGAGAATATATTACGTGGCAGAGCACATCCTTTGTCTACTTTCACTATTACTACCACCACCAAAGTAATGCGATACTATTTTTTTATAAACCTCCTCCTCCTCACATTGCTACTATCTCACTATAATTCAATAGCATTCATCCATTTTTCCCACGGAGATGTAGCATCCTGACACGGCCAACAGCATTATCATAAAAAAAATTGTAAAGATAAAAGTAAAACAGTCCTACACCATCCTATTCTGATATAAGGACCAACTAACATTGGGAAAAGTGTCTTTGAATTATATACAAAAACCAAACCACCACTAATGCTTATACGGTTATAATTGCATTTACAGTGGCAAGGCACGCTGCTATTTCAATTTTTGGTTTTCACTTGAATGATCGAGAAACTATAATAAACATATATTGGATAGGAAATCTCTCGATACAGTGTGAGTAGTATAGAGAAAGTGGTTACATTGCACTATTCATATCCATCAATCTGCTTGACTTGTCTCGTTTGCTTTGTGCTCTTCTCTCTCTCTGACTCGCATGAACCACGCTCTATTCTCGTCCCTTTTTGATATGTCAACCCTGTTTTATTTTTTAAAATTTAGTTGTCTTTCAATAGACAGGATCCATCCATCCCTATCGAGAAAATTCCGATAAGGTTACAAGTTATTGGATTTTCTAGTCCTCTTTTCTCTTTGAGTGGATGAGCAAATACGTTTGACTACTCTCCAACTCTGTTTGTGAGGCAATGTTGTATGAGCATCTGTCGAGTTCTTCTTACTTTTAAAAGCCCGTTTTCCCTAGTTTTGTCAATACTAGATAACTCTCTGACTCTGTAACTTTTTCTGTGTGTTGTAGAGAGAGTAAGGCTTGCAGAGTTCGTTCACTTGTAGCTCTTTTTTTATTCCGTTCTTTCTCTCTCTCTCTCTCTCTCCAACAAAAAATGCTTTAGCGATGGATCCTTTTTTAAAAAGTTTTCCATACGAAAACAAGAACGTGAAACCTAAGTTGATTTTTGCGTTGTAAGCGGAGAGCAGAAATAGGAATCCACAGGTTTCGTGAAAAACAGGTGGTTTGCTTGAATTCGCCACTTGAAAAATATACAAAGTAATAAAAGTTGAAAATGAAAATGATTCTGTTCAAAGCTCACAACAAGAAATTCTTTTGATGTAAGTAATGAAAAAGCTTTCTACATTTATTTTTGAAAGACTGCTTCCTAATAACTCTTTTTTTCCTTTCCATACTCCTTTTTATGAACAGTTTTTTCCTCAACTTGTTTTTGTAAAATCAGAATTGTATATAGTACAGCGTCTAACTCAAATTTAAACTGCTGAAAATAGTAGTGTACCATTTTATATACATACTTATACTACTAGATATTTTGAGAACTGTACAAACTTCTTTAAATGCTACAGGTGAATAAATGTTTTTCACTCTTAAAAGATGAGAGTATGGTGACGCAAGAATAGAATTTTTATATCTTTAGTGGAAGCTTTAGGGTTTAATGAAAATTTTACTAGGACTTTATTATTGAAATATTTATAACAGAACGGAATGAAATAAAACATGTGGTTGCCTAATAGAACATTATTTCTTTGGGGGGAAAAGAATGTACATGGTGCAATGTAAAATTCCATTAGAAACTTTTGCAGGCTTTTTTTTATCTAAAAATATTTTCATTAGGAGTTACTTTTTTATTTTTTTTGTAGTACTTGTAGTACGGCTGGTATAAGTGAAAAGCTTGTGGGAATTTTATTCAATTCTGCGAAGGGAGCAGTATGAATTTCCAACTCCCTTTAATACCATTTTCACAGTCAAACTAACGACACGAAGAGAAGTTTGAAAAGCTTTCGTTTGATCTTTTAGGAAGATAAAAGCTAAGAGTGAAATGCAAATGTTGGCGTATGGTTTTTAAATGCTAACGAAATGAAACGAATATTTTAGTTTGGCCTTGATTTAAGCCGTTTCCCTGCTTAGTTTATTGCTACTCATTCTTAGAACTTTACAAAATTCATATTTTGTGGAGGGAATTAATCGTGTGGGTTGTATTCTGTAGTGCTCATGATATCGACAAAAAATATGTATTTTCCTATTTAATCCTTCATCAACTAAGCTCAAATGATTGTTTTTTGTTGTTTCAATTGAGTAATGATTAAGCTTTCGTTTGATCTTTTAGGAAGATAAAAGCTAAGAGTGAAATGCAAATGTTGGCGTATGGTTTTTAAATGCTAACGAAATGAAACGAATATTTTAGTTTGGCCTTGATTTAAGCCATTTCCCTGCTTAGTTTATTGCTACTCATTCTTAGAACTTTACAAAATTCATATTTTGTGGAGGAAATAAATTGTGTGGGTTGTATTCTGTAGTGCTCATGATATCGACAAAAAATATGTATTTTCCTATTTAATCCTTCATCAACTAAGCTCAAATGATTGTTTTTTGTTGTTTCAATTGAGTAATGATTTTACTTCTGATTCACATTCTACCCAATATTAATTGTCAATCGTAAATTAGTTAGGACTGGGGTTGTTCTATACAGTTATATGTTCTTATAACCTGAATGATTGCAAATATTCAAGTAAATTTACAACGCCATTACATTTGAACAAATAGTTATTCTACAAATTCAACGTTCCTGCTGAGACATCATCCAACCGATACTACTTATATATCTGTCAGCATTTTTATAAATTAATGGGATGATGTGAAGAAATGGTTGGTAGTTGAATTTTTATTGCTTGAGCCTGAGCGTCCCTTTTACATTTCGATATTATGCTCGCTCATGAGTGACGATGATGGCGAATGTCTAGTGAAGGAGCAATAAAAAGTGATACACAAGAGTTGGAGAGCCAAAGTATTTTTTTCTCACATGCATGCATGATGATCACTACTTACTACCACTACTACCGTCAACTTGTCCTATTCGAGAGAGAAATACAGTTCCATGTTCGTTTCCTCAACTGCAACAATTTTTCTTCAAAGCGTACCAAATGAACATTATTTTGCATAGAAATAGGATGCGTGGATGTGTAGAAGTCTTGGAAAGGAGCTCATTTACATCTAAAGAGATTACATTATATTTTGCATGCTATCATTTTGACGGCTTTTGAACGAAGGGAGAGAGGAGGACGTGAAAAGAGGATCTTTAAAACTGTTTCTTTCCATGCGATCACAAAGATGCCATTAAAAAGCCTCGAATTTTAAACACTCTCTTCAGCACCAAGAATGCCATACTATCATCATCCCATCACCGTTAGTGCCTGTATCTCTCAACGACGAAATTGCTCCACACACAGTAATACGATGTACAATGCCATCGTCATCATCATCATCATCAACATGATGATGATGATGATATGTATGAAGGAATGGTTTTGGGTGAGCTTTCACTATATATGCATTACATCATTATCATCAACAGCGAAAGAAAGTGCACGAGCTTGGGAAGGGAAAGCTCTCCTTTTTCACTGCCCTTCTATCTACATCTACATCTCCAGTGCAATATATTACATTGCAACAACATTGTGATAGTTAAATTGATGCTTGGCTTTCACTTGAACGTCGCAAAGGAGAGATGACAGGGATATGTAAAGGCCTTTTAATTCTTCTAATAATACTATTCCCTAACCATTTTCCTTGCATTTTGACTTGCTTATTTTCAACAATAGATTTAGGCCAAACACAAAGTCAGTTTTCTTTCGCCTCTAGGGACCATTACGTATTACGCAATTTTTATATCCTTTAGCGAAGAGCAATATTGCCTCAAGTTCCCAAAGCTTTGTGGTGAACGCGCACTTTGAAAAACATTCATTTGTGATGATGATGGTATGGCGGTTCACTGATGTTAACGTTTTTATCTCTGTGGGACCGGGACCTTTTAAGTTGCTGTTCGCGAGTCTAAATTTATTTACCAGCTACCAGAGGAATAAATACCAATTTTACTTCAAAAGACGTATTATGTTTAAAAAATTTGCTGCGTCTCGCATCAAACTTTATGATCATCGCTGTTGATATCAATGTTTTGCTCAAGCAATGGTCATAATGATGATGACAATGATTACGATTTGGGCAATACAGGGTAAACATGCGAATAGTTTTCAGACATATTAGCTAATACTTTAAAGTTTCATTGCGCATTTACTCCCACCAAAGAAATTTATTGTATTTGAAGAAAATTTAGAAACTAAAAATATTTTGTGGCAGTTCATGCTGGACTGCAGTAGACGTGTCGTGCAGAAAGTCGATGTGACAATAATTAAAGAAAATGAATCCGCCTAAATTATTAATATTATTATTAACGAACGAAAACTTTATTCTACCTTGTAATAAAAAAACTGTCTTTAATCCGCCCACAGTTACTTCGATGAAATTGCATTTTGATCAAATCAAAATCGACGCAACAAAGGCA